>VYZV01015360.1:164467-178883 GCA_013401275.1 Pandion haliaetus | reverse complement strand
TGGTGAAGGACTGTCTCCCGTGGGAGGGACCCCACGGTGGAGCAGGGGACGAGTGAGAAATCTTCCCCCTAAAATAAAACAACAAAACCAATATATAATGAACTGACCCTTACCCCCATCCCCTGTTCTCCTGCGCCACCGGGGGAAGGAGGTAGAAAGAACTGGGAATGGAGCTGAGCTGGGAAGGAGGGAGGCGTGGGGGGAAGGTGTTCTGAGGTTTGGTTTTTCTTCCCGATACCCTTGTTTTGGATTTGATTTGTAGTAAATGAAATTGCTTTTGTTTCTTCCCCAAGTTGATCCTGTCTTTTGCCTGTGACCATAAGTGGGGAGTGATCCCTCCCAGTCCTTGTCTCGACCCACAAGCCTGCCTTTGGATTTTCTCCTCATCCCAACATGGCCAGGGGCGGGGGTGGGGGGCGAGTGAGAGGCTTCGTGGTGCTTTGTTACCGACTGAGCTGAAACTGAAACCATGACACTGTGGAATTCCCTGATGAAGTAAAAAAAATTGATGTGAGGATGATTTTGAGGGAAGTTCTAATATTTTTTCATTAAGGAAAAATGCCTCCTTTCCCCTTTTTATGTGCTGATTGCTGTTTGGCTAATACCCCAAAAATTGAACTGGGAATTATAGAGGATTTTAAACTGAAAGGACTTTGTATACAGTTTCAGTTGTATCTCTCTAGATGTTATATAGTTAGATAATGAGGAAGGGCCCTTAAGGTGCCTAGTCCATAGGCTGCATGCTGCTTCTGCTAATGAAAACATGAGCTGGGAACCCAAAATCTTCGGCGAACTCTCTGTCCCTTAGATACTGGACTCCCACATTGGGGGCTTAGAAAGAACTTAGTTAAAAATTTAGGCATGGCACAATGAGCAGATGAAGAGCAATGTGGTATAGGTAAGCAAAGAGTAGTCTGTAAGGAAGAGGATTTTATCTATCTCTGGCTGAGATTTGGACCCTAACTTCAGAGGAGGTCTTGGGTGATCTGTCGGTGGGAATTTCGGTGTGAAAATCAAGTCAGTGTGGAGTCCTGCGTCAGAATGTTTTTATCTTACATCTATATTGGACAAGTACATCTTGTTTTTGCTCACCTCTGCTAGTAAAAGTCCTTTTTCATGTGTCTCTGTCTGAAACTACTCATGTTTGCAGCTTTCACTTCTGCTGCTTTCTCTTTGTTCTATTTCATATTAGTCTTACTTAGCATGTCTGAAATCAAGTTGGACATGTGCTGTTTGTAACTCTTCCAGTCAGGCACTTCTAAGCCTTCTTCCACATTGATTTAAATAATTTAAAATGTTATCTTTCTCACAGGTCTCTAGCCCTGAGCAACTGAGCCTCATTGTGTTTAGATCCACATATAAATGACCTGTTAGCTGAGCTGGGTTTTCGATAACCTGAAAAATTACATGCTTCTTCTAGAGCTTGCACTGCAGAGCCTGCACTCTGTAGCCATGGGCTGTAACAATTCACAGCACAAGGGGATTGGCACAGCGCAGAATTTGCAACACGCGTACGCACTTGAGTGAGTTATATCGGCATTAGCTTTTTGCTTTGAGCGATGCTGTCTTTTATGTACTTGCAGTCAAGTCCTACATATGTCAATGTCCTCTGCTTGGAATACAAAAATAACTTAAGGATGACTGTGCTGGCTCAGACCAAAAGTCTGTTTCACCTCACGTCCTGCCTCTGATGGGGGCCAGGAGAAACTGGGAGCTTGTGGACTTTCAGGATTATAAGAACTGTTGAGTTTCTGCTGGCCATGTGCTTCTTGCTTTGGTGCAAGGAGAATCTTTCAGCTTTGAGGCAACTGAGTTATTCCATGTATTTATTTTTGGCTCTAAAAGGAGTTGAGAAGTGTACAAAATTAGGAGAGCAGAGGGTTGCTCTTGCATACAAAATCCTTTTCAGCATTCTCATGAGAGTACTTGCTTTAACCCCATGAATCTCATCTTTGCATATACATCTTGCTTTGTATCACAGTCAGATGTCTTGGACTTCTAATTGTTAAAAGAAATAAGTTAGACTGGATATAAGTAAGAGTAAAAACTGTGACACAATCTCCTTAACCCCATGGGATAAAAATAAAAAATGCAGTCCCTTCCCCCCACCCCCCCTTCCCAAAGAATCCTTCCTCCAGTTCTTCTCAGCAGAACGACCCTTGTCACAAACCGTGCTGTGATGGGAGGAGGGACACTCTCATCCATCTGTTACGTAGGAGATTGGTGTTACTGTTGGTTTACTTCTTTGAGGAGTGGTCCCTGAGTGCTTTCACATGGATAGCACTCTGCACCCATTGAATATTTCATCCTAAAGAGTGAGCAGCATAGCAGTCTATTTATATTCACTTCACACGCCCCAGTTTGGAGAGAATCTGATTTTTGTGATTTCAGTTGGCTTTGTGCCAGGAAGATGTGTTACTGTTGAATATTGTACATACCAGTGCATCTGATACATGGTAGGCACTCTGTACATATGAATTCATCTTGTTTAAATGTTTAACTTCTCTAAGCATTGTAGGCATTATAAATAAGTATGCTTGGGCCAAAGTTGAATGTGTAGCTGAAATTTAATAGTGGAGCTGCGATGGCACGAATAAATCTAGCAAACTTTTGCTCTTGGAGTGTTTTAGAAGTCTGTGATTGAATTACAGCTTTTGTAATGGCCATCTGTCAAAATATTATTTTAAATACTAATGCAACCCAAAGTGGCACTGCAAGTGTAACAATAATGATCATCATTGTGCTTGTTATGGTAAAGCATAGTGTATTACAAACATATCTTAGCCAGGATTTACCAACACAGCAACGTACTTTACCTTATCTTCCTTAGGAAACTCCAGTTTGGTCTTTCGTCTCATTCCTTTTAAGTTACAATTATTTCTTGGTATGGGTTTCTTCAGGATTTTTTGTTGCTTTTACTGTAGAAGACCTGACTCTAGGACAATGGTTTTGCCTGTTGCTTGCGGAATGCAGCAGCCCTGTGTACCTTCTCGCCTTCAGTGAATGTGGGAGGGCTCTTTGGCAGTTGCTATTTTGTAAAGTTGATCCAAACAGCGGGCTTACTCTGGGGCCACACAAGAGGAATTATGTGGTTTCAGTTAAATGCTTTGGGGAAGACAGTGTTTCAAATTATGCTGGGTAAGATGAACATGTCTACAGGTAAGTATTATATTATGTATCACTTCTCTTTTGCAGATCATAAAATTCCTTTTTGCAGACTTTCGTATGCTGAGGTCTGTGTTCCTCTGTGCTGGGTTACAGGATGTGTGTACTTCTACATATAAAAGTTGAATAATTCTGTAAACTACTCTTTATAAAAAAGAATTTTGTCAGATTTTGACTTCCTATATCAACTTTTGGACTTCTTGACATGAATCACTTTGGTTGAACTCTGTATTTCACTAGTAATGAAGGTGGAATTTATTAAGAAGAAAGCTGCATGAAATACTTGGTAGGAGAATCTGTGGCAAAAAGGCTGCTGGCTTATTTTTTTTTAAAAAAAAGTGTTTTAGTATGATAGTGTAAAATAGCTGTATTTGATATTTTTGTCTCCTACTTTATTTTGTAACCCCAATGGACAGTAATGAAAAATGTCTGTTGTAAGATGCTGCCTGTTACGTATTCCTCCCTTCCTCTTAATGTCACTACCGTTAGCTATCAAAACAAGGAACATTCGTCTTACATGTGCCTCTTGGTTCCCTGTGCATCCTTTTAACAGAGGTTATCTTAGGTTGTATTCTGAGAGAGCCTAGAGTAGCAGTGTCTAGACATCATTATCAATAGATAAATGCTTACTGAACTTGTATTATTTTAAAGAATAGTTCATCTTGAAATGAGTCCTTGTGTGGGAAACAATCTTTTGGATGCAATTCTTGATGTACCCTCAAAACAAAATTCCTGGTTCCTTCCATCATCTCATATGCAGGCTTGTGATGCCAAAATCTTGGTCTGTTTTGATTTACAATATGCTAAATAGTAAAGCAGTTCAGCTCCTCACTTGCAAGTGATGATTGTGGTAAAACTAGGAATGTATTAAAAATACATATAATTTGATGTCTTTAAAAAATATTTGTTGTCTTCAGCTTTTAACTTTTTTCAAGTCTTTATATGTCCATTAACACTTGCTTTTTTTTTTTTTCCTGTTTATTTGAATTTTTCCATTTGCTGTTTTTCCTTCAGGGCTAGTAATAAAACCAAGTTAATGTCACAGTATAAGGTTTGGTTCTTATCCTGGTTTCATATCCTGTAACTCTAATCCATCCTGTTGATAAAAGTAACTACCTTTAGCCACAGCAAACTGCAGTATCGCTTTTAAGCAGGTCAACTATTGAAGTGATAATCCCATGGCAGAAGAGGATGTATGAGGCAATAAATTTCTCCCCGTTTCATAAACATGGAGACCTGTAACTCATCTGTTTGTGCCTCGAGGAGATATTTACTCATCTGTGGTACAACAGCTTCTTTGGGGATACTCTTATTCTATGACAAATAAATGAAATAATTTGCGATGAATTTTTCAGCCTTACTTTTTATTTGATTCTGACACAGCGAGGGAACAGCAGGCAGCACAGCGTGGCAAAAAAGCTTGAACTGCAGATGCCCTCTGAAAATCTGACTGCAGGGTTGGAAAACTTCTTTGGGGGAGAGGGAGGGTAGCCTGGCGGAGCGCTCAGCATCCCTCCTGGCTAAGAAACTCTCTTGGAGTTTTAGATACATCTGGCAGTAACTGCTCCATTTGGGTTGGATTGTAAAGAAGTGGGCAATTTGTACAGAAAACAAACAGTAAAACTGCACTGTGGAGTAATTTTTTTATTCCTAAATCATTTATATTTAGGTGTGTTATCTCTTTCTCTCAATGTTTGTTTTTCTTTTGAAAATGCAACCAGCTGAACTATAGAGTTTCTTTTGAGCTTAAAAACCTCAACTTTTATATTGCAGCTGCAAACTGCTTGTGTCTCAGCCACAAGTCTACTAGTGTTTAGTGTTCTCCAAATCAATAGGAGATGTGTAGAAACTTGCAGTTTATTAAATTAAGTGGGTCAGCAGGATTGGTCCTTGTGGTTTCATATCAGAATTTTGCAGAGTAAGATAAATTACACTGGGAGGAGATGAATATTTTACAGCAGAAGATTGGAGGGGGGAGGTTGTCTGGCCAGCTAGCAGAGGAAGGGGCTGTGTGCCTGGTCAGGACCAGCAGCCTTTCATGGGCTCCCATCTGTTTGGGAGGCAATTGGGGAAAGAAAAAGCACTTTTCAAAATGTGCGCTGCCATCCTGGGCTTGTCACCATGTGTGGCACTGCTGTCCCATTGTCAGACTGGCCTAAAAGGGAATTCAGAAATGATGCAGCAGAAACTGGTAAATGCTGCAGACATGTTCTTCAGTGATGAAGGAAGATAAATCATTGAAACCATGCGCTATTGAGCACCAACATCAAATTTAACCCATTAGAGGCTATTCTTGTGAGCAGTGTTTAATGCTATTTTAGCACTTAGGTTTGCAAACTTTCTTCTATACCTGCAGCTTCCTCAGGTGTCTGAATAGGGGATTTATAATTGTGTTCACATACCCGTGTCTGTGTGTCCTAATTAATTCCTAGCAATCTGATTTCTGAAGTCAGCAGACACATTGGTAGCACTAACTGTAACAGCTTTATAGCAGCTAAAGACTTTGAAGCTTTCAAAAAATTTCTAAATGTTGAAGATATTTCTATATATTTGCTCGCTGATAGCAGAAATTAAGTCCCCTTTTGCAGCACTGGTAATTTTAGAGAGTATGATCCTGTCAGTAGTGGAAGCTTTGGTTGATGGTCCACCAGATCCCCCTTTCTAGGTACCTGCCCTTTGCAGATAGGGGTAAATGCACATAGTAACAAGATCCTGTTATTCTGCACCCTCGATAGGCCGTGAATAATGTAATTATGCAATTGGATTTCCTGTGGATCATGCAAAGAGATAAATGCTGTACAAGCCACATCATTATTGATTCATGCACCATTTGCCTCTTAGCTCACTCAGAGAAACACAATTACTGCTGTTACACTTCATTTAAAAGAATTGCAACTTTTCAGCAGTGCAAACAGCTATTGTGTCTGAATTGATATTCTTCCTGGGCCAGACCTTAATGTGTTGTTTTATGTTTTCCTGATTGCAACCAAACAAAACTTAAAAGGGTTATAAAACTGTATCTTTCCCATTACTGTTCTCCCTGTGCTGCCCTACAAAAATACAGAGCGTTTTCAAAACTCAAAGTGTAGCATACACATTTCCATAATTTATATTATATGTTATTTTAATAGTTGCATAAACGATTGTATTGAATGCAGCGTTTTGCTGATTTAAGGCTAAAGATGGGTTTTAGGCTCTATGCAGATGTTTGCAATGTCCATTTCTTTGAAACAGCACGGTAAGCAGGTAGTAATCTCTAGATCCCGATACATTTGCAGGAAAGTGTAAATTTAGGCCTCAAACTTCAACTGGGGCACAACAGTTTGATTAAAAATACTGGCTATCTTACATTTTAGTGAACTTAAATGGTAGCAAGTGTTTAACTGAGAAAGCATAGATGAACGTATGTGGTAGTACAGTTCTCTGTGTACATGCAAGGAGGAACGCTAATGGTATGGCTGTGAAAGTGCCGTAACAGCGTGAGCTGGGCTGCCAAGTGCTCTCAGCATTTGCCTTGCCCTGATTTTGCTGGAGCTGACAAAATTTACCATTGTGGCTTTAAACTGGAGGAAGAGGGATGCTAGTGAAGATCCCATTTGTTGCTGTTTCTCAAGTTGAATAAGTAATTGTCTTTTCTGGAGTAATTTATGTAATGTCTGAAGCGCCATGGTATTATTTTGTGTAATAAGAATGTAATGACAATAGATTTGCTCGAAAGTCTGTTTCTTCCAATAGTTTTCACTGGTAAAGAAATAATCTAATTCAAGGGTTATTTGTACCCTACATGGGGGTGTGTCAAGTGTGTCTCTATGATGGCTTATCTTCAAAGAGCTGGTGTCGCTGGGAAAGTGTGCCCATGTCTTGGAGCAAGATGGGTCTGAGCAACAAGAGCTTCAAGTGCTCTGTCCTGCTGCTCTTTGCAGTTCCTCGGTTTCCAAAAGGTTTCTGTGCTGGGGATAGGAGGTTTAAGCTTTTTCTTCTGCTCTGACTCCTTTTGGAAGGAGGAATTCCAAACTATGCTGAAAACATGGAAAAAGCAGCACTTTGGGGCCAGCCAACAGGAGCTCTTCCTCAGACTCTGCCATGACATTAACGGAGACTGTCCTCAGAGGTATCTTTTGGCATTAATTCCAGACTTAATCCTTGAGGGAACATTGGGCTGCAGATCATAATGCACTAGATTGTGAGAACAAGTTTTCCTCTCTGAATATGAGTCATACTTTGAAATATGTTTTGCAATCATGGAGAGAACCAGTTTTTTTCAGAAATGTTTTTCCTCTCAAATAGAAGACACCAGGGAGAGTTTGTTTTGTGCTACAGTAATTTTTCTGCTGTATTTTGTTCTGTTTCATTTACCTTCTTGAAAGAAAATTTTAAAATGACTCATCATATTAATAAGGATTATGCAAGCAGGAGCTTTCCCTTCCTTACAGCTTGACAAATTTGTCATCTTTAGTGCGGTTTCTCTGACATGAATGAGGAAAGAAACTGGCCTATGGCTGAGCAGTGATGGGGAGCACTGGTGCTGCTGAAGGAGCCGGAACAGGGCTTGGATCAGTGGTTTTTTTGTCTCCTGAAGCTGTTTGGTCCTAGTGTCATTGAGAGGGAAAGGTAGTTGATAGTTTGTCTTTTTTTTATTTATTTTATTTTAAACAAATTAATGCTAAACCAAACTCAGCAAACAGTTTCTGTTTTAGCCTAGATACCTTCTCTACAAAATTACATGTTAAAGCCAGTATATACAGAGATGCTCTGAGTTAGCAGAGGACAGTGGGACTTCACCAGTGACTTTGAAAGAAGTAGAGCTGCCGTTAGGGCTAAGTGTCTGACTCCATTTTGGCACACCTAGATGCCTCATTTTTATTATTTATGTTCAAGGAAAAAGCCATCTACCAAGCTGTTTTCTCAAAATATTTCCACTTGACAAGACAAAATTTTATGAGAAGAAAACTCTATAAAACTCATGAAAGTTTTACAGTCTGCCAAACTTGCAGCCTCATTTTTGGGTTTGTTTTATACTTGCTGATATTTTAAGACACTGAACACAGTTACAAATTTGTATATCTCCATAGATTTGAAAAGAAGGTAAGTCCAGCCTGAATTAACTCAAGCTGCTTCACCACAGCCCACTCCCTGTGCTTGTCCTGTCAGGTCAATCTTCTTCATCTGTCTTTTTCCTAGAGAGATAAAGTGATGTAATTTATAAATCCGAACAGTTACTGCTTTATCTAGTGAGTCGCCAAAGGACTTCACTCAAGTATCTTGGAATACAGCTAATACATATAGTCTAGGTATTTCCAGAGTATGTAGGAAACTTCATGTAACTTGAGAAATCTGTAATTTGAGTTCTTCCATTAAAATCCACAACACCTTATTTGGTTTTTGAATGAAATGTACAGTTCTTACTAGTGAAAGGTTAGTAAATATTGTATGAGCCCAATCTCCACAGAAGGGGTACTAAGACAGAAATAACTGTGCAGGCTATGGGTAAAAGTAATGCAGCAGTAGAAAATGCAATAAGGGTGGGTTAGCTTCTGGGCATGGCTTTAGGAAAGGAGTGCAAGGAGAAAGCAAGCTTGTGGTTGTATTTTGTTGATTTTGGGTACAAGGGTAATTCATCTGAAGCAGAGTGAAGCTTCCCGTAAACACTGCCAAATAAGTCATCCCATGATTTGGCTGTAAAGGAGAAATTAAACTCTGTTCTTGCTGTGGTGCCACTCCCTGTATTAGCTGCGAAGAAGGGCAAGTGTGTGTGCTGGGAAGGATACGGCTCATCTCTGCTCATGTAAAAAAGCCTTCCAGTGCTGTGTGCCAGTGTTGAAAACTAGATGTTCATGGTACCAAAAGAAATATTGGAAAACCCAGGAGGCGGTATCTCTGAGAGGCATGCTGTGTGCCTTACCTGGGGGTTTGAGGCTTGGCAGAGCCAGGCATGTGACATCCCGGTCCTGGCCCTCTTGTTACCGATTTTAATAGAGCAACTTCTATACAGCTGGGAGTTTTGTAATGTACCAGTGTTTCCCCTGCCTGCTGTGTCCTGCTCTCCTCCCAGTGCTTATGGGCAGCAGCTGTCTGATACTTAACACAACGGTGTCAGTTCTTTCTGGCCTGTGCATGGCCATAATAAACATGCCTATTTGTGAACAGTAAGTGAAATTACTGCAGACACTTCTGTCGAAGTGGCATCTGCTTTTTCTTCTGAGCTGTGAAACACTGTATTGCTCACCGTTATTTCTGTGAGCATTTTCTACTTGTGTGAGGAGTCATGACCATCCACAAATGTCATGCTTTCAGTGTACAAACAGGCCCCCATGTAAAACTGCAGACAGCATCCAGGGGAACCAGATGAGTGCATGGGCTTTTATGCTTTATTTCCAAGTTCTGGTGCATGTTAGTGAAGAGCTTTCAATTGTTCTGGAGCATCGACTCTCCCAGTGACTGACAGCATTTTTTTTCCTCCCATTTTGTTCCTTTGTGTTTATAACTGACTCCTGTTCCTGCGTGTTTGAGGAAGTTTGGGAGGCAGCAGGATGTGACGAACAGGAGGTTGCAGCCATGAGCTGGGAGCAGCCAGCCTGGCCTGCGAGCTGGCATGAGTAGCTTGCAAAGACTGAGCAGATGTTATGTGGCTCTGCATGTCACTTAGATAATTGAACCCAAAGATGGAAGCACAGACCCACCTGCAGGGGTGCAGTGGTCAAGGGTTGCATATACACCTTGTTTCTGTTTTGTCTTTGCTGACCGCTTTGAGTATTCCCTGCTTAAAAAAAGAAAAAAATAAAAAATCTGGGTTTTTTTCATTCAAAAAAAATCATGGTAGGGAGCTCACTGTAAGGTTATAGTTTAGGGAAATCCATCTAAAAGCCTGGAACAAGTCAGGATCCTGCCATGCTGTTTTTTCCTCTGTATGTGCAGTGATAGCTCTTGGGATACACTAATTTCAAAACAATCTCAACCTCTTGGGTAATCCTTTTATTGGCTCAAGGCAAGAATGATGATCTGTATGCAATTGGTAGCATGGTATTACAAACTCCAGTAATTGCACCCAAGTGTTATCTTAGAATTATGCAAAAAGGATGTGAAAGCACCAGGCTGGTGTAACACTGCAGTGTGGCTGGAAGCAGATGCTTAATTAGATATGTGTGCTCTGAGGGCTAAAAGTTATGTAGAGCATTTAAAAAATATACTCTCTTGGTCATTCATGTTATGAAAAATGATGTTTTCCATACCTTGAATAATTGATCAGGAAGAATCACTGGAAAGGTTCTGTTTTAAAGCTGTAGAGATAAGAGCATTTTATTCATGGAGAGGCACCAAAGTATCTGTTAACATAATATCTGCATGCAAACATAACACGCAAAATTAACAAATAACATTAAGTTGCCTTCCCATGGAGTTGGTGGTAGCATAAGACTGATATCCTCCTGGACTAGCTGTTAGTAATTTACCATTTAGAAAAGTTCAGGATGATGGACTAGATGAGCTGTTTTGATCTCTTCCAGTCCCCTCTGTGATTCTGTGATACAGTCTCAATCCCAAGGGGAGGATGTATATCTCAACACTGCCTGTGCTATCAGTGGGGTCACATTTCATAGTGAAAGCCCGTGATCTGAGTTGCTTTCTGTGGAAGATGTCTGCGAAAACTTTCCTCATATCTTACAAGCAGTGGGAATGTGGGATGCTGCTGGTCTTTAGGCTTGCACCTGAATTTCTTCCTTGGCAGCAAATGAGAATGCAAACCTTGTTCTGCCAAGAAATGGCCTTTAGCTGTTTATTGTTGTAGCTGGTTTTAATATTTGTATCCTGCAGATAAGTGAACCAGAATGAGTAAATAGCAGAAAAATATTTATTTTCTGTCCCTTGAGTTTATGCAAGTTCTTATTGCCGAAATCTACACAAATTAACATGGGATATATAGTTAATTTAAAACTGCCATCCAGTCCAAAAACTATTTTCAGGTGACCAACAAATAACATGTGTTTGGTTTGTGTGCCCAGCAGTCTGGGTTTTCTTCCAAAGCACGAGGCACTTGCTGTGCGTATGCACCAGGGTTGATGTTATTTATTTAATTTGCCTGACTGATTGAATTTGTTGCATTCAATACTTTTCACTGAAATGCAGGCAGGCGTGGGACATTTGCATAATGTATATATGTTACATAGACACATGCCCAGCCTGAAAATGCAAATTAGACATTAGTTGTGGGTAAAAGAGTGTTTGAGATTGAAGTGGAGATTTTGCTCCATCCCACTGGCACTGGGAGGTGGGTGCTGTGCATCAGCAGGGTGTGCTGGACTCAAAGGGCCAAGCTTCTATAAAATTCCCAGAGTGCTAAATGCAACCTCATAGCTTTCCTACCAAATTTGTGGACCTGCCTAGTTCTTTTCTCTCTTCTCCTGCCTCCTCTCTGGTGTAGGTTTTGCTGTTGTGAGCAGCTCATGCTGGCCCTGAGATCTCTGTGCACTGATGGCTGTTGCCAGACACTGCTCATACTGCATTTGCCAAGCATGCACACCTCCGTGTTAAGCAGAAGGTATATGCAAATGTGAACGTCGTTTCTGTGCCTTGCCTAAATTAGTGTAAAATTCCCCCAAATAGGTGTCGAGCCTTGACTTACTATGTATGCTTGGTATATACGCTATACTCTCTGTCTTGGAATGGCTGCAGTGCCTGTTTGGGAATTGCCTGTCCATTTTAGACTCCTTTGGACAATTCCTGGAGTATTTTTGTGTGAGGAGGAGACAGTTCCTAAAGTGGATGTTCTGTAGGAAATGCTGATGCTGTGGCTGTGCCAGCTCCATCTGGCTGGCATCAGTGCTGTCCTCTTCCTGGGGAGAGCTTGACAAAAGAGCCGCTATCAATTCCAGTACTTTACAGCTGTTGAATCTTGCTGTTGTAAGCTGTGTATTTGAAACACCGAGGGAGAGGCAGCTTGCTTTTGTGCATGGGCTTTGGCAGCTTTTTTCCAGAGGCCTGATGCTGCTATGAGGTGTCAGCCTTCTCTCCTTATCATGGGAGTCTCTAACTTGCAGTATTGCAGCTTCCAGCAAATTGTCATGATACCAACATTTTGCATTTACAATCCATGTCGTGTGTGGTCGTAGTGTAAGGATTTTTTCATTGCTTCCCTGTGAAATGCTGTGGGCTAAAATGCAACGCAAGCTATTTATACTCTTGAAACTAGAGGAGGGATCAATGAATTTGCTTGAGAGATATTTGGTCAGGACATAGCTTTGAAAATATTTTCATTCTGTTTTAGGTATTTGTTGTGATGTCTATTCTTCAGTAATGAAGATAATGACCTTCTTCTGAATTGGAACAAAATAAGAGAGAGAAAGGATAAACTTTCTGATGGCTTATATGTAAAATAAAGACCAGAAAACTTCCACTGATGTTCTTCCTTCTTTGATTCCAAGCATGCTGGTGATTATTTCTGTAATAATTGACAATTTATGCAAAATTGAGATCCACATCGTGAATGCTTATTTTAGTATCCTCCACCCCTCTTCCTGTTGGCCCTTGCCTTCAAAGGATAGACGTAACAGGACAGCTTTTTGGATCCAGTAGGTAGTGGGGGGGAACAGTGTCTTGATGAGCGTTGGTGGGTCTGATCGCTTCTAGACCAGCAAACATGTGGGAAATGGTGTGAATTATTTGGATGGTAAAAAGCTATATTTGGAGCTTTTGGTGTTGCTGACTGGTTCTGAGTCTCTGTTTTCTGTATAGTTTCCCTTAAAAGAGGTTTAGTTAAAAAACAAGCAGCCATGACAGCTATCATATCAAGGTTTTCCTGTGTGCAGAAAGAGTATTTTTACATACAACCCTTACAAGCCATAGAATCCAATTGGAAGCATGTTCCTGGAAGCACATTTCTATGTATACGGAGAATCTCAGGACAATGTTAAAGTCTTTATTATATTGTATGAATACTAGGATCAGTTGCGCTAGACATAGTGAATTATTGCCTTCTCAGCCCAGGGGTGAAAAAGCCTATCTGAGGCAAAGGTAAACATGCAGTGAACTCTACTAAAAGCAGTATACAAGGTCCTGGGGGTACAAACTGAAATTGCACTGAATGAGAAACAGGCATACAGCAACCCCATCACTTGCAAGCAGAGATAAGCACCCGCCATGGGTGATTCGGGTCTGCAGTGCACTTACTGCTGCTGGTGGCAGTTTGCCGAGTGGCAGCACCTGCAGGGCAGTGTTTTATGATCTGCATCAAATAGGGGCTGTGTCCACGTCTTCCAAACCTTGCCCCTGTTTTATATTTTTGAGGTTCTTTCAGGCTATGCTGTTTCCAGGATGACTCTTTAAATGAATTTGGAAAATGCTGAGAGTATGAAGGTGTCTTTCTTGGCTGGAAGGAATTTCCAAGCAAATTCAGTTAAGTTGTTTAAAGCTGTGTGTAGTTGTTTTACATATCCTTGTTTTTTTGGTAAATCTATGCAAATAACTAGTGGGTCACCAAGTTAAGATGCTGTGTAAGTCTGGACTGCTATAAATGTATGAAAATATTTAATCACAGACCATTCTTGGATTTGAATGTTATATACACATATATATCCATATATGTATACACGCATATAGACATATATTTTAAAAAAAATCTTTTGTGCCTTACATCATACTTTTCTAACTCTGTATTTCTATTCAGTTGGAAATGCCTATGACCAAATGTATTTTAATGCTTGCCTAACTTACTGATACTGATTACAACACTGCTAAATCCCAATCAGTTCACACATCCTTTTAAAAATTGTAAATATTTTCCTACTAATTTTAACAAGTCTTCTGGTTTTACTGTTTTGGAAAAAAACCCAAAACACCACTGAACTCCAAAGCAGCAAAAAACCCAACTTACCAGAGCCTATTGGTAGAGGCCAAAAGCATCTTTGTGTGTGTCGTGGTTTGGGGTTCAGCTCAGCCGGTAACAAAGCACCACGAAGCCGCTCACTCACCCCCACCCCTGCCCCTGGCCACGTTGGGATAAGGAGAAAATCCAAAGGCAGGCTTGTGGGTCGAGACAAGGACTGGGAGGGATCACTCCCCACTTATGGTCACGGGCAAAAGACAGGCTCCACTTGGGGAAGAAACAAAAACAATTTAATTTACTACCAATCAAATCAAAACAAGGATATTAGGAAGGAAAACCAAACCTCAGAACACCTTCCCCCCACGCCTCCCTCCTTCCCAGCTCAGCTCCATTCCCGGTTCTCTCTCCCTCCTCCCCCCGGTGGCGCAGGGGAAC
>VYZV01015360.1:147567-164279 GCA_013401275.1 Pandion haliaetus | reverse complement strand
ACTTCCCTGGTGCGGGTCCTTTCCGCGGGCTGCTCTCCAGTCTCACACTGCTCCAGCACGGTTTTTACCATGGGGTTACGGCCATCTTGGGGAGCCTCCGCTCCACTGTTCACCCCCATGGGCTGCAGGGGACAGCCTGCCGTCTCCCCACGGGCTGCAGGGCCATCAGCCTCCTCAGGCGCCCCTCCTCCCCCTCCTTCTTCACTGACTCCAGTATCGGCAGAGGTGTTCCTCTCACATTTCCCAACCCCCACACTGCCGGTTCCCCTTCTTAAATCTGTTCTCCCAGAGGCGCTGCCACCGTCACTCCCTGTCTGGGCTGCAGAGTCGGGTCTGACTCTTTGGAGCTGGGGGAGCTTCCAGCAGCTTCTTACAGGAGCCACCTCTGCAGCCCCCTCCCACACTACCAAAGAAAACCGCGCCACACAAACCCATAGCAGTGTGTCATTGGATTTATTTTTATCTACATAAGGGAAAGATGAGGTTAATCTCATTCAGAAATGAGTGAGTTTCTATCAGTATGCAGAAGTATGACACAAGATGCATAGAGATTATACATTAACAAGAAAAAATCCCAGTATATTATTGTGCTTTTAACAGTATCTATCCTGTAATGTGCTTGTTAAGGCTGCATGTTCTCTTACAACTTCTTTGCAGGAGCCGGTGCGAATTGCCCGGGCTCTTAAGTCTGACTTGATGCTCAGTGTCAGGTTTAGGAGGGTGGGGAAGAAAAACCAGAGCCTGTGATACTGACGGTAGCTGCATGGAAATGGAAATCCACCAGTGATGCATGAGCTTCCCACAACTGCCAGAAATGGGTGCCAGGATGTTCTCGGTGGCTCAGGCTTTTCTTGGCTCATGCTCCTTCCCCTGCTATGCCAGCAACACGTATTTAGCTCAGGCCAATGTTGGAAACTCCCTTCCAAGAAGAACATAGAATTTTTGTGGACCTCCTATGAAATTTTGCTTAGTAAAAGGCTCCAAATGTGAAAAGAAACAAATTGATTTTTCTGAGGAATCTCTGAATAAATAATGGAGGGTTGGCATGTGGAGTTACAGGTTTGCCATCTGGTAGTACAGCCCCTGGCAAACTGTAGCACATTGTCGTTATGGCAAGTAAATGCTTATTTGCTGAAATGGACTGTTACTTCATTGCTTTAGCACTGAGCAGAAGCATGGAAAATGATGAGCAATTTACTGGAGAGTTTTTGATGAGAGTATCTCTTGTAGGGAGAAGAGGCCTAATGGAAGCAAGGAGTTCTTTAACACAAAATTAATGGGCCACCATAAAAGAGTGTTTAAATTCTCCACTGGTTTAAGGTTATCTTACTAAAGTTCATTTTTTTCCCATTCAGGTTATGCATTCCTGCAAGATGTGCTTTTTTTATTCCATAGGGATCAGCATAAAACATCCTATCAGTATGGCACAATGTACTGCTTGTAAGCTCTCTGAAGATGCTTGTTGAAGGTTTGTTTCTCCAGGAAATGAAACTAAGTCACCACAGCTAAAATAGTTGTACGTGCTTTTTATTTTATTGAGTTAAAAAAGTGACTTTTTAGTCCTGACTGACAGTTCCAGCTGAGAGCAGCTGGGGAGATGATGTGGCAGCTGTCTTTGCAACACGACTGACAACTGAGGGAAGTATTATGAATTAGGCATATGGAGGAAGAGAGAAGATTACAGACAGATAAGGGTCCGGGTAAAAAGAGACAAGGATGGGACTGAAAGGAAGATGAGTAATGGGTGCATCATTTGTTAGGAAGCATAAATGATGTGAGAGGTTGAGGAAACAACAGCTTGATATTTTAAAGGTTTGGTGAGAGGAGCCTTGGGAGCAACAAATTGCATATAAGCTATATTGATGTTTCTGCTCTCTCCAAACAAAGCATTGGAAAATGTTTCTTCTGGTTTAGTTGTTTGACAGTACTGGCAAGACCCAGTCTGCAATACGTTAAGTGTGTAGATGTACATGGTGATATCAATTCTGGAGAACTCCTAATTCTCCTAATAATGCAAATTTACAGGGCAAGTACTTGAATAAATTTTAAATCTGGTAGAAAAGAACTGGAGGTGCTGCCAACAACAGGGAAGGAAACAGGCTGGGGGGGTGGGGTGGATTTTCATTTTTTGAAGCAGAATCTTGTTCCACAAAGCAACAATTATCCATTCATAAACTGAAATTTTCATTTTAGTTTCTTTTTTTTTTTTCCCCTCATGAAAAAAAGCAAAGCAAAGACACTCTAATGAGCTCTCTGGTGGCATTGTTAACCTGGTTCTTGTTGATGTGGGGTTTTTATTTATTTATTTCTTGACAGCTCATGAAAGGTGCCGAGTTGCTGGCGGCCTGTTTACTGAAGTGGAGTCAACTTTGATGTCCTCAGGTCATCTCCACCATATTCCTAACTGGCCAGCTACTGCCTTGGACTATTAAAACTTAATACCTATTTGCTATTTAGCTTCTCTGAGAAGTCTTTTAACAAGCATATCTGTTAATGAGAATTATCTGAGCTCTTAGATGCTCTGCTGTTGATAGTTTATCTTGTATAGGATATCTCACTACTACCAGTACTAGTTAGTGACAGATTTTCAGCTTTCAGTGGAAAGTTGACTGAAACTTTTCATCAGTGTTTTTGTTTGGATATCAAACATGGTATTTACAGGAAAGAAGTGTAATAATAAAAGATTGTTTAGCTTTTGCTGTAGATAGTATCTGATAAGCCTATTTCTAACTTTTTGATGAACCACCCTGTATTTGTGACAGTTTTTGCTACTAATACAAAAAATGCTTCCAAGTCTAAAGAGGACAAAATCTCCTTTCTCATTAATAGGTGTTTCCCCTTTGAAAATTATGGCTGCTATACTGAGCACAGAATGCCACGTGCTCCTTAAAAAGAGACTTTACTTTCAAAAGAGGGTTTACCCTTTCATCTACCAGTTTGCAGTCTTAAAAAAGAAAGACTGAATATGTCTCTGTGTGTGGAGGGGAACAGAGACAGAGGAAGGGTAAATGGCTTGTTCAGTGTCCAGCAAGATGCCTCAGGCAGCAACAATAAGAACCAAACGCCATATTTATTTCTAGAGTCCAAGTGCACTTCCTTAAATTTTCCCGTTTTTGTCTTATCCTCCCTTTCAGATACAGCTTTCCTGTGGCTGTTGTCATTGAGAGTTTAGGTGGCTTCTTTGCTCTGCTTAAACAGAAAACGATGCTGAATGTCAGATGCTATTTATCCCAAAAGGGAAAATAGAGAGTCTTTCTAGCAAATCCAATTTTTCTTGAATGTGTCATTTCAGAGAATCTCCGCAGTGAGCCAGTGTTTCATAACACACTATTGATTTATTGTTCAAATGCCACAAATCTTCCACAAGGAGATAAAATGATAAAATTTATGGAGAATTTATGGCTTAGAATGAGGGAGAAGATAGATATATCTCTAAAAGCATTGACAGTTAAGTTATAGGATTTTTTTTTTTATTGAATGTGGAAAAGTGATATATCATCAGGTACATTTGTGGTTATGTCCTGTACACTCATCTGTTGTTTTCCCAGTTAAAAATCTGAGAATGTACTAAATGCTGACATGTAATGTACTTGCTGTAATGTACTATGGTATGCAGAGATGCTCCTGGTCAGTATGTAGTATTTCACTTGCACAACAGCAACCAAACCAGTGATAAGTTTGGGCTGAAAAATTATTTCATAGTAAGAATGATATTAAATTGTCCATTGCTTACATTTAGTCTTTTGAACTCTGTTATCATTAATTAAGCTCTTGGACTTGGGCATTGTAAATGTGCAAGGACAGACATGCTTTTGGCAGTCATTCTCATGGAGATGTCATATTCACGAGCTGATGTAAAAGGACTAGGTCATTAGATGGTGGTTTTCACAGAAAGATGGTCAGACAATAATACTCATCAGCTTCATTTTCTGGGGGCTTACAGAAAATACAGTTAAAAAAAAATTTTAAAATTGGCATCTCCAGAAATTAGGACAGGTGATAAAATACAGGTCAGTCAAAGCCCTACAAAAAGCTAAAATTGAAAGAGATAATTACTTGGGCTTAGTGGTATCACGTGCACCTCTGAGGTGCCTGCAGGTTAGATATCTTCATGACTGCCCTGGAGAGTTTCCTTGGTTATCCGTGGTCACCAGAATATAAGATCTCCTGCTGTTACCCCCAGGGTTATCTGCTCTCAAGCCACTGTCTACAGAGGCACAGTCCTTCGTCCCTTGAAGCAATACAATGGGGAGCTGGGGGCTTGCTAGTGTGCCCAGGGAGCACAGGTTTAAAGGCTGCTTCCCTGAACTGACTAGTGGTGCATTGTATCTATTTAGAGTTGGGTTTATCACTAAGAAAGATTTAAGGATAAAGTTGTGTTTGCTGAAGGTGTAGTCTGCAGCAATGGAAGGAGGCACACTGTTAAAAGAAAACCCAACAGTTGAGATGATCTTTGGGTCTTTCAGCACCTTAGCTAGCTTTTACCTCTCCTTCACTGCAGTTTAACTGGAATCTTCCTCTTTTAACTTGAAATGAGTCTCTTGCTTTGCTTCAGGAAGTTGCTGCCTTCTAGCCTTACATCGTCTCTTCTGCCTCCTCAAGAGAAAGGGAGGATACAACATGAGCTATGTCCCTTTTCCTGACAGATGGTAAGCCAGGGTGTCGTAACCAAATGCCCTGCCCAGTAATGCCTTGCAAGACCTCACTTCCTCCTTTCTTGACATTAAGACCTGAGACATATTGTGATGTGTTGCTATATGACCTCTTTTCTTGTCCCCTTTTCTCCTTCAGGTCTTCTGTTTGCAATTGGTATTGCATATCTTGATACATTCCCACCTCAAGGTTTCTGAAGACATACTTTAAAGCAGGATACAACATACTACGAGAAATACAAAACATGTTTTTGTACTAAATTTGTAACTTTTCTTGGGAGCATCATAGAATATCTTAACATGACACCGTAGCTCAGGGAATTTGAAAGGAGGCTTGGATGGTTTCCCACCTTTCACACACATGCTTTTGACTTTAAACAGTCACTTCTTGGCAACCATATCACAAATAGATACCTTTATGTATTTAAGTCTACAGGGACTAGCATTGTCTCACTAGCTGGATGTTCATTGTGTTTTAAAGGACTAAATAGAACCATAGGCATCGCTGACAGAGGACAGCAACAATTTCATTCTATCAGTTAAGGTGGATTTCTTGATGCTGAGTAATGAGCGCGTCTGGGCTACTTTTTAAAAGCACTAATTGATTGTTGGTTATTTAAGAGTCCGACACCCTAGCTTAATTCACTCTTTTATGCAGTAATTGATTAAATAACAAGCACTATCCAAATAATACTGTGATATTTCTTTTAATGAAAAAGAAGGAAGTGGGAAATAGAAGATGTAGGTTTCAGTTTCTGGCCATACTTCTTGCCACACTTTCTGGCTTTGACTGCTTTGCAGGCAAGTTCTTATGCATTCATCAGCCGGATATAAAAACCCAAACCCAAACCCCTTTGTTGCAGAGTTGTGTTTCCAATGTCTTAATTATCCAATATTCAAATATCAGAAATCCCTTGTTTTACAACCAGAACATAAAGCTGTACCCCTGACTGACCAAAGAGATTTAGCTGGGATAGTACTCAAACCAAACCAGTATTTCCTGGTGTGCCTCCATTGAAGGGTATTTTCTTCTGGCAGAGACGGAAGATATAAAACTCGGGTAATATTTGGTAAGTGGTCACTTAAGACAAGGCAAGACAGACATGGAGAACAAATCCTCTAAATGATGTAGGAAAATGCTAGTTGTCTTGGCTGTTATAATGCATCTGTTGGTTCTGCTTGGTGTTACTTGCATCCATGAAGTGGGGTTGATTAACAGTGTCCATTAACAGGGTTGATTGTCTTGTCTTTTCTCAAATTTGCCATCACAGTTCATTTACCATGTCTTTCCAGGATTACTTTAGATTTTTTTTTTTTTAATTGCTGGCAGCTGGGTTCGGTGGCTGAAGCTGACCAGAGGGATAGGACTTCAAATCCTATGGTTCTTTCACAGTACTTGTAGGAATTTACAGGAGAGGGGCTGCTGTATGAACTTACTTCTTACTTGAACCTGAAGTTTCAGAGGCAGGGGAGAAAGGCTGCCTGATTTCCTTGAGCTCACTGCAAGCTTCACTGCTTATGCTTCTGTTCACACACAGTCAATTCAGAAATGGCAATCATTAGCAAAACTCTCCATGGTTTTCAGTGCACAGAAAAGTTTTTCAATCCACCTGTTGGGCATTGCCTGGATTCTACAGCAGGCAGATGCATGAATGGGAGATCTCACATGTGAACATCATTGCAGACATCTGCAGTCAGCTGTGTCAAGTAGGTAGAAAAAGAGAAAGATGAGGGAATCTGCTATCATGGCCTCGGGATTTGTCATTTGGAATCCCCAGATGTATTTGCTAGATACAGAGGAGACCAAGGACTCGTCTGGGTTTATACAGGTTGATTCTTCCAAACACTTCTTTTAAATCCCTTTTATTTAGCCTCTGTATATATTGGTTTTGGCTTGTAACTGACTTGTTGCTGCAGCAGTGATATTAGCTTCCAAGGACTGAAGGGTACCTTTACAGCAGCATCTTGGCAATAACACACAAATAAGGCATGAAAGAAAATGTTGACATGTTAGAATCATAGAATCATTTAGGTTGGAAAAGACCTTTAAGATCATTGAGTCAAACCATCAACCATACCCACTAAACCATGTCCTGAAGTGCCTTGTCTGCATGCTTTTTGAATACCTCCAGGGATGATGACTCGACCACTTCCCTGGGCAGCCTGTTCCAATGCCTAATAACCCTTTCAGTGAAGAAGTTTTTCCTAATACCCATTCTAAACCTCCCCTGCTGCAACTTGAGGCCATTTCCTCTTGTCCTATCACTACTTACTTGACAGAAGAGCACCCACCTCACTACAACCTCCTTTCAGGTAGTTATAGAGAGCAATAAGGTGTCCCCTCAGCCTCCTTTTCTCCAGGCTAAACAACCCCAGTTCCCTCAGCCGCTCCTCATAAGACTTGTGCTCCAGGCCCCTCACCAGCTTTGTTGCCCTTCTCTGGACATGCTCCAGCGCCTCAATGTCTTTCCTGCGATGAGGGGCCCAAAACTGAACACAGCACTCAAGGTGCGGCCTCACCAGTGCTGAGTACAGGGAGACGATCACTTCCCTGCTCCTGCTGGCCACACTGTTTCTGATACAGACCAGGATGCCGTTGGCCTTCTTGGCCACCTGGGCACATTGCCAGCTCATATTCAGCCAGCTGTCAACCAGCACCCCCAGGTCCTTTTCTGCCGGGCAGCTTTCCAGCCACTCTTCCCCAAGCCTGTAGCGCTGCATGGGGTTGTTGTGACTGAAGTGCAGGACCGGGCACTTGGCCTTGTTGAACCTCATACAGTTGGCCGCGGCCCAACGATCCAGCCTGTCCAGACTCCTCTGTAGAGCCTTCCTACCCTCAAGCAGCTCAACCCTCCCTCCCAACTTGGTGTCATCTGCAAACTTACTGAGGGTGCACTCAATTCCCTTGTCCGGATCATTGATAAAGTTATTAAAGAGAGCCTTCCCCAGTACTTTAAAGATATTAAAGAAAGCCGGCCCCATGTTGCTGGACTCCTCTGTGTCCGTTGTTGCCATTAGGACAGTGCTATGGGGGGGAGGGGGACTCTAGGAGGAAGAGGTTTAAGGTTATACGTGTTGTTACCAGAGGTGACTTTTGCTGAAAAGTAGCAAGACCGGACTAGGAGAGGAGCTGGTATTCAAGGTCTCGGTTGATGTTAAAGGTCTTTTTGCAGTCTTAAAGTCTGAATGTCCTCAGAGCCTGTTGTACAAGCATGCTGGCAGAAAGTTGGAACATTAAGTGAATACCATGTGGGGTTTTTTGGTTCTTTTTTTCCCTTAGTATTAGCAGGGATCTTACACTTTTTTCCCCTCTGATGTTAAATTCACCTCTCTTAGTACTCTGGTATGGCAGATTCCACTTTTGGTTTTGCTGATGCATTTGAAGGACCCAAAGCAGCCCCTGAAGACTTCCCTAGAGATCTGCTAATGAAATCAGTAATGGCAGAACACCTGCCCTTGCATGTCTCCATGGTTAACTTGTAAGACAGCATTAATGCTCAAACTCAGTGGTCTATGGTGTCTTTAAAATGGCTGTGTTTTCTTGCCCCTAAGGAGCAACATATCACCCAACCTTGATGCGAGATCTTTGGTGTTAAGGTTTCATATCATAAAGAATTATAGAAAATTTCCTGGGAATATTAAGTTATTTCTGAGTGAGGAAAAGCCAGTCTGGCAGACGAGTGGACCAAGCTGCTCTTTGTGATGAGTCCCACAGGAAAATGCTCAGCCTGTGCTAGGAGAGGGTTTTTATTTTCCTGAGCTTGTGCACCACTAGTCAGTAGGAGTCAAAATTTGAATACTATAATGCTGATGAGCCTTTCCGTTAATTTTATGTGTGGGGATACAGAATAAATAGCTCTAGAGAGGCACTGTCCACCAAGCTTTGGAGAAGAAATTACTAATTTCAGTTGGTGAAAATAAATTGAAGGCATACAAGTATTCAAATCTGATACCAAAACATAGTTTTACACTTTTTAATGAGACACAGTTAGCAAATTCACAGAGCATTTTATGAGGCAGAGATCAAAAATAACATGAAAAAGAAGGGAATTAGTGCTGCAGTATATTGCTTTTTTCCCCAGTGACAATAATGGGAAGTTCAGATTCAACATAACTGTGGAGTGTCAGATGAAAAAATATACAGCAGAAGAAACTTGCTCCTGCTGAAAATTGCAGAAAATGCTCTGCTTTGGAAATAGAGAAACTTTATGCTGAGTAACAGTACAGATCAGTTGAAATGATAATCTCTTTTGTAATAATGGTGGGTGTAGATAAGGAAAAAAGTTTAAGTGCTTCCACATGCGGATGCCCATTCAGGGTACCTTGGTGTCTTCAGCTGAGCAAGTACAATGAGGTCTATAAATAGGAAAATGGTCGGTCGTGCTTCAACCACTCTGCCTGGAAAAGTTTTCAAGCTTGGTGACAGTGATGTAGTCTGAATGCTGAGTTAATTGGTAACTTGTCTCTCTCCTGTTCAAAGCAAGCAGAAAATAAATTTGTCTAACTTCATAATTAAAAGAAAAAAAGCAAGTTAATGACCTGTTTCTGGCATGGGAGAGAGATATGTAGCCAATACTGAATATTCAGTATATGAATGTACGTGATGTAAAAGAGCTAAACTTCCTCAAGGGGGAGGACAAAACCTCTTTTGATTTTTAAAAAAAGAGACTGTTATAGATTTCTCTGCCTCCTGCCATCTTATAATAAGTTTTTATTTAAAATATTCAAGATTAGAAAGCACTTTTTAGCAATTTGACCATCCAGAAAGGGATATATATGTCAGGGTGTTCTGGCTAAAAATTTTCTAGCTTATACCACTGACAATTTTGAAGTCTGTTTTAGAATAAGCTTACAAATATAAAATATGTTGAGTATGCCTGTGGCTGAATATGGAGAGAATTCAGGTATGTCACCAGAGTGTAGCAAGTTTACTGTGTAAGATGTACGGCCAACTAAGCTCCACAAGTTAGAAGATGGGCAGTCAAGTAATTATAAATTGAAAAATGCTGTGTGACAGTTTAATTTGTCTATGTAAGAAAAGCAAATTAGAATAAAGTCCTTTCACTGTGGTATATGTTGTAGCATATCTCCATTTTAAAATAATGTTTTTTATCTCAGGTTAGCAAGTATGTTGCGATGCATGTGGAATTCAGCATGTTTGGTTTGTACCTGGGATTATTCAAAAACAAAAAAGGTGTAGTGCTGTAGCTAATGAAATAAAGAATTTGGAAGTAAATTAAGGGCCACCTTAGGCCTATCTCCTTAGAAGATGAATTTCCTAATGAATTTCCCACAAGAGCAGACACTGCAATGCAAGAAAGTAAAAAAGATGTGGAAAATACTGGTAACTGAACAAGTGTGTTTTTTCAGCTATTGAATATTTGGGAACCCCAAAGGTCTCTTTTTTCTCTCAGACTATAGAATGGGTTGAATCTTGGTATCTTCTCCTTTGAGTTGGGGGTAGGAGGGGAGAATGCTGCTTAGTCTTTTTTTGCACAGTTTAAATCCTTGTATGTGATTTAAAATTAACCTCTGCTTATGGTCTGGAAGCCCTGGCAAAGTGGCCAAATTTAAAATCAGCATTAAGCATCATATGATACCTTTGGTCAGCTTAGCTCCCTGTTGTTGGCATATTTTGGACCTATTGGAGCTGTGAAAAAGATTTGGCCTCTCTGGGTGGCAGTGGGCATCCAACTCTCTCCCGTTTCATTTGAACTGGAACAGGGTATATCTTGCATGCAACTGCTGCCTGCAGTACTGCTAATGACTCAAGCTGCCAGCCCCGCAGATGTGTTTTGTGTCCAGCTGATGGGCAGATCTATCATGTTTTGTGTCTCAGTGGCAGGATGACAGCCAAGGAGGCAGCCGAGAGTTTTACTGAATGGGACAGCCAGAGCTTTGCTCAGAAGGGCACCTTGGTCATGGTTTCCTCCTGCCCTTGTACCATGTTGAAGCTGAAGGCAATGTGGTTTTTGAGTGAAATGCTAGGACCTGGTGGCTTTAAATGGGCTGGTGGGAGGCAGGGGAACTGCATGCCGTTTCCAAAAGTGTGTGTAAATAGGACAGAGTCTGCCAAGATGGGTAGGATCTGAAAGTGGGACTGACCTAGCCTGTGCTATGGGTGCTCTGTGCCTCATTCTTACTTCACTGAAAGGAGAAAATCATCCTCACCCACATCAGGGAGCACTTTGTGGATGTACTTAGTGATGTTTCCTTTTTCTGTTGGAGCATGGTGTCCTTGTGGACAAAATATTTTTCCTATACTTGGTGATTTAATACACAAATTCCCTACATTACAGTCATTATATTCTATTCTTATTTCTGCAAGGATTTTACATATAGAAATGTACAGAAAATGTATATAAATCAGCATTATAAATACATTTATTTTATAATATACACTTATATTTTATATTATATAAATACATTTTTAGAACAGCTTAAAATGAGAGGCACCCCAAAATCTGTCTCTTTATATCACATTTGGTTCAGAGGAAGTTTTAATCCAAGGAACGGAAATGGAGATGGGCAGAAGTTTAGATCAGAAGTAAAAGTTTAGATATTTGTCTTTAGCAACAAGAATGAACTTACAGAAGAGAGATCACAGTGCCAATAGTACTGAATTGTAGTAGTGCCTTAGGAAGCTCTCCACTACCCCTGAAGCCCTGAATTACTTGGTTTGGTAAGAAAGCCTATGTTTAAGAGCATCTTGACAAACAGTGACTGGCATCTTTTTGCTTACACCCTGGGCCTCTAATTGATGGCATTTTGATGCAGGGGAGTTTGGAGAGTGTTCAATCTGTTTTCTGTGTCTATTTAGTGAAATGTGCTTCTCTGATGTTTAGTTGACCTTTCTTCAGGGAGTACCTGTAAGCCAAAAACATAGCCTTTTTCTCCCTGAATAGCTACTAACTACCTCTATGAGCTCGAAAGGCAATTCTGTGGAAAAATACAGCTCTTAACCATAATTAATGTGTCTGACCACTATATGTTATTCAAAGGTTTTATTGCGAATTGCTAAGGGCAGGTGTTTATAATCCATGTAGTCTGGAACACTATATATGGACCTACCGTACAGAAGGGAGTTTCATTTCTCCATAGGTCTGTAAGAGAAAATTCCTGTTGGTGAAAGGGAACTCCTTTGTAGGGGGGGCTGTGCTGCAACTGATCATTGCTCCTGTGCTCACCCACCTCCTTCTTGTAGATGCTGGAGAGTTCTCTTTGGACCAAAAAGTGGGCTAGGCATGGCAAGAGGGTGCATCCAGAGGTCTTCCATACAGCTCGATATCCTACAGTGGTTCAATTTATTCCTGACTCAGGAATGGAGACAGACGTAGAGCTAAAGGAGGTATATGTGGTCTCCTGCTGTCCTCTTTTTCCCTTGTTTTGTGTCTGCCTCTGAGGGAATGCCAGTGTTAAACTGCCTTTGCTTCTAGACATGGTATGAGGGATGTTTAAAGAGTTTAGTTTCTGCCTAAAATGGTGAATGAAAAAAGAAAACTAATTGGAGTAATACTGCAAGAGGAGGAATAATTGATTAATTCTGGATGCCAGCTATTATTCATTTTGTCATGGGGAAAGAAGCCCAGCTTATGCTCTGTTCCTAAGATGATTTAATTGTTCTCTCTGTTTAAACAAGAACCCGCTACTGTCTTCAACTGACTACAGTGCAAGCAAAGTAACTTCATACTCTAGGTGCAACTAAAGGGGCCATAAATCAGCTTGTCCCAGTGTCTTGCTTTGCATTGCAAAGAATATAAACACATCATATTCAGTCTAAACAAAAAGTTTTGTTAAACCTTGTTGAAAATTACAGTTTTAAACACTGCCCTTTTTGTCAGGGAATGCTAAGTTAGGTTCTCAGAAATGCTGGGAGTTTACTTGGAAAGAGCATGGTATATGTGGTCTGCCTCTTACACTCTCCCTTGTTGCCATGAACAATGGGATGCTGAGTCTCTGGAATATTTCTTATATCCTTAAGCCAGCCTGTGAAGCTCTGAGACTCAAATGGTGGGAACGACAGCAACTTCAGTACTGGAAGGTTTTGCACGTAAGAAAGAAGCTTTTGAAAGGCTTGGGTAATCTGAAATTAGCCACAGCAATATCTGGAGCACCTCAAATCTAATTTCTATAAAGTATTCAATGTACCATGAAGCAGAATGGAAGCCAGCCACTTGAATGCACAACTGAGCCAGTTGGAGGATATGTGGAAGACTGAAGTATAAGGATTTGGATAATGCAGCAGGACATAAGCCCAGAAAAGGAGCTGAGCTCAGTTGATCTTGACATGGCTGGAGCTAGTTGGTATTTTTGGCTTACTGGGGAACTACTAAGAACAAAACCAGTAAGACAAAAGCCTGCCTGAAATACCATAGGAGATGATTTTTTTTTTTTTTGTAACTATAATGACAAAATTCCACGATAAATAAGCAGTAATCTGCACAGATACCCAGATGGACTTGAGAGTTTGACTAATATCAGCCAGGAAGAGCATCGCCGCTCCAAAAGCTGTGGAATTTCCCCATAGACTCTCTTTGCATCAGAAGAACAAAAACTTCTACTAGTGAGAAAGTAAGCAGTGGATCCGTACATAGAGTTTGGGGTTTACTATGATTGACGACGGAGAAGGCATCCATTTGGGCTAGGGACACTATTGAATAGATTTAAAAGGTCATAAATGTCAATGTGCTCTCCTAAGTCAAGGTGGGTAGCACAAGGAGAAAAAGGGCTTAAACTGCAGTGAAAGAAGTTCTGGCTAGCTATTTACCAAATTTTTTTTGCTATATGGGAAATCAAGCAGTAGAATAGACTGACATGGTAAAACATAGCATTTCCGTCACTCTATGGAGTTCTTTGAGCATAAACTAGATTAATATATTTCATGGACAACAAATACTATCAATGCTGCACTACTAGGGGGTCATGGCAGATTTGGAGATCATCTGTGAGCCTTTCCAGTCCTAAGTTTGTACGATTCTGGCTTAAACATAAGTCCTTAGTCCTAGTCCGAACACAAGCTCAAAGTGGACAGATATAACTAGTTTCAAATAATTGGTAAAAGGTATATTTGTGATGCTTTGGAAAAATTGGGTTCAAAAATTGCTGTCTGATATGTGACAAATCTGGGAGTGGAAATGAGGGTTGAACAAATTAGTGGTTTGGATGTTGGCTCAGCTCCTGCTGAACGCTTCCACCCATCCTCTGGACTTCCTAGGCAGTACACGTCTGCTGAAGCTCAGAGCTGGTCTTTTTGGGACAAGCTTGGACAGCAGTTGTTGCTGTCAAACACATCTGAGTATGGGACGGGAGGGGGAGTGCCCCTGGTTCCTTTCTGGGGCAGAAACCTGGCTTGTTTAATGCCTTCTAGAAATTGCCAGCCAAAGTCCGCTCAGGAGGTGTACCTGTGTGCCGGTCCCTCTCCCCTCTTGCAGATCTCCTGCTACTCTGTTTCTTGCTTTGTATGGTATCAAAACACCCCACTGCATATTTTACTGATGTATAGACTGACGAGATCTTTGACTTGCTCATCTAGGAAATGTGTTGTCGTATCTTGTGGGAAAACCATATTGTGACCACAACCTTGACTTGCGTAACCCTAGGAGCATAAATTTATAACAATATATGTAAAAGTATTAGTCTTTGAGAATATCTATGTGTTTCTGTTAAGTTCCTCAGAAAATATTTGAAAACAGAGTAAAAAAAATGTATTTCTAAGATTAACCTAGCTAACTGTAATTAGCAGTAGATTCATCCTTGTAGATTGCTGGCCTGTCGGAGGCAGGTCCTTCACACCTGGGAACTCACATTTTGCTGAGAGCAATGAGAAACCTTTTAAGTGCCTTCTGCACATTCAGCTACTTATTTTGGTTTTCTTGCTTTTTTTAATTCTCTGAAAAAACAACAGAACCTCTTCAGCTTTCCCCAGATTATTCCCTTGCTATCTACTTTTTTCCTGCTTCTAGGTGACAGTGAATTACATAGTATCCTAATAACATGATGGTGTAATAATACAGTCATTTTTTTGATGAAAGAAGACGTTTACTGGAATTAGATCCCTTTAACTGGCAGCTTTTTGTCCCCTATAATATTTCTTTCATCTTCTTGTGTGTTATAATTGAATTTACAGTGAATAAACTGAACTACTGATTATGGGCTTTTTCTGACCTCCTGTGCAAACTGAATTATTAGCATTTCTAGTGGTTCTCCAGTATTACTGCCATGCTAAGGTCACCATTATCTTATATGAAGCATTCTCAAAGATTTCCTGCTGGCGGTTTGTGTAGAGTAGCTGCCCTGTAGTCATGTAACACTAACCACAAAGGCCTAGAGATGTTTCTGGAAGATTTTATGAATCTTCTGTACTTTCTCACTTGAGTTTGAGTGGGCTTTCTCTGGATTTCCTTCTCTTGTAGTAGCGAGTATATCTCTACAACTTTTTTGTTCATTTTTGGGCATAGCCTTGCTGAAACATGCCCAAATGCATTGCTGATTTAGGGCTTCAATACAATGCTGTAGTTTTTGGCTTGCTTTGCTGTCTATTAATAATTCACAGGAAAACTGCACGTTTCCCAACATCACAAGCCCCATTCCCCCATGGAAAACATGATGGAAGAAGTAACAGACTGGATATCTCCATCATCCTCAAAGCAAACACACTGGGCAAATTCGTCAAGCTATTTGCGCCAGCATAGAGAAGCTGGAAGAGGAGTTGCGTGTCCCTGCGCGATGTGTGTGCCATGGACAGCAGAGGGTTTTAGGAAGCCACCCCAGTGGACTCAGCATCCCTAATTTCAGCCACTGGAAGTGGGATGATGTTTCCCTCTAAAATAACTGGCTAAGGATAAGCAGCACCAGAAGGAGCTGATCTCATCTTAAATACCTGTACTGATGGATGGTAGTTAGTCATTCAAATTCTGCTAAACTTTATGTAATATCTTAGAACTTTTTTGAATAGTGCAAACAATTCACAAGGTTCCCCAGATGTTTAACTTGTTAAAATGAGTTGTGACTGTCCTCAGACTCTCCAATGGCATCACAGTGGGCAAAGGAACCAAAATCAATAGAAAACAAACAGCTATAGTAAAGATGCACCTGTAGAATAAGTGTGTTTATAGAAATAATTTATAATTTTACTTTTTAAGATATTTTTAAAGGCTACTGTAACAAAAAAATGACACCATGTTGGGAGTTCCGAGTGCTGTGAGGGAACCAGTGGGGCCTGATGCACCAGGTTGGGGCTGCCCCCTGCTCCCTCTCTGCCTCTTGCGGCACTGTGACAGAAAAAGCTGAAAGGATACACAGAGGACTTGTGGAAGAGGTGAAGTCACAGATTAAATTAAAGTTATTAATAATGCATTGTGCTTTTTCAGCTTGTTTTTTTTTTTTCTTTGTCCTCTGTGGAAGATGGAGCTGCCAACAAATTACTTTGTGTTTTTTATCATTGCTTTTGTCAGATGTTTCAGACTGTGAATTCAAAGCCAACCCTTTAAAAGGCGAAATGCAGTGGAATATATGACAGGAGTAGCAAAGTTGGAAAGTGCATCAAAATCCATGTAATTTAAACCTCTGTTCATAGCACGAAAGGGCAAAGTGCACCAAAAAGAAATTGCTTAATTTGTCATAGGAAAAAATATGTATCGCAGGTGCTTTATTTAAAGAGACCAGCTCAGTACTGTGCAACAAAATGTTTCACAGGCTGTCAATAAGATGTTGCCTTGCAGACTTGCTTAGGATTCAATAGAAAGCAATATTTTTAGGAAGACAATTATCCAGCTGTAAAAAGGTAGTTTCATTCTGTGTCTTTGAGGAGCCGGCAGTATGCTGCTTTTTGTATTTGTCTTACATTTGGACAGATCATATTATTCTTTATTAGAATTTGTGGGAGGAAAAAAGCAATGGAAATGAAATCCCTTGTGAAATTGCTTGAAATTGCCTTTCACTTGCCTGAATAAATTTGTTATTGATTTTTGCCCTTTTATAAGAATGAAAGGTTAATGAAAACAATCACATTGCTTTCATCCCAAGGTAGAGATTATGTAATACATACAGGGCTTGGTCTTT
>VYZV01015360.1:124423-145604 GCA_013401275.1 Pandion haliaetus | reverse complement strand
TGATGGAGAGTGGCTCGGCAAGCTTCTCCACCAGCTCCCTCAGTACTCTTGGATGGATCCCATCTGGTCCCATAGACTTGTGAGTGTCCAGATGGTGTAGCAGGTCACTAACTATTTCCTCCTGGATTATGGGGGCTATATTCTGCTCTCCATCCTTGCCTTCCAGTTCAGGGGGCAGAGTACCCTGAAGATCATGGGTCTCACTATTAAAGACTGGGGCAAAGAAAGCATTAAGTAGCTCAGCCTTTCCTCATGTCTGGTGGCAAAGAAGGACTGGGGTGGCCTTTTGCACCCTTTCTCCTCCCTGAGCCCTCACAGGGCATCTGCAGCTTGGCCTGTTAATGCAATTGAGGTGTAGCACTGTTGTCCTGAGGGTGTATTCCCGGCAGAAATGTGCTCTTCTAACGAGTTTTACCTTTTTTGTAGTATTCGTTGCTTCAGGACCCAGGCTTTTTCTGTAGTAACTGAATTAAGACACCTTTAATAGGCCCAGCCCTGCACAGCTGCATCTCAGGGCACCCTGGGCACTCACCGAGAGTGCATCCCTCCTGTGTTGGCACAGGGTGTACTTGCACACATAAAATGGTGATTGCCTATCCAAAGGCAAGGATTACCCCAGTGTCCTTTCTATGTCCCAGCCTCCTTGCCTCTGGTCTCCTTCACTTGCTCTTTCTTCTGCACTATATGAGGGCAAAGACTACCTCTGAAAATTTGGTGTTTAGGCATACCCTTAATCCATAGCCCCAGATCTGAGCTGGACTGAAGAGTAATGATTATCATAAACCTGCAGCTGTTTTCCTCACTGTGGTTACCCATATCCGGTAAAGTCCAAGTAGTAGGTGGCCTGTCCAGCTTTGCGTACCAGTATAAATTCTGCACCAGGTAAGGGTGGGTCATGGGGATGCCACCTGCACTGTGCTCCCTCCTGCCCACCCTCTGCTTCTGAAGTATTTCTGGTGCATCACTTAAAATGGCCTATTCTGTGTTTTGTTCATAGCACCTACTTTCATTAAAATAGGAAAACAATTTAATGCTATCCAACAAGGGAAATATGGATCTTTCAGCTAGGTTCTGGCTTTATAGGGGACAGCACTAACCTCTTTTGGTACAGCTTGGTGATAGGGAGGGCTCCTTTTACATCTCTCATACTTACCATTCTTGTAGCAACTTTTTAAAGGCCTGAGCAGATGGTGACAATCTGACTGGAGTGTGGAGCATGCCAGAGGTGGTACCAAAGGTGCTCCCCAAGTATTGGTAAAGGTGTTCAGCCTCTCATGGTCCATATCGCTCTTCCCAGGTCTGGCCTCTAACTATTTTCTGCAGAGGAGAGAAATACTAAGTCTCCTTAGATGACGCCTCCAATTCGTATGATGCCTAGGAGGGATGGTGAACTCCCTTTGCCAGATAGAATAAGCAACAGTCATTATGGTTCAATCTTAAATGTTAAATGCTGTCAAGTGTACTTTTGTTTGCTGCTCTTGAGGAAAGGTTCACCTTGACCTCTAAGTCGGACCCAGCTCTTAACTTTTATGCAGAGTGAACAGGTATGAATGGAGATCACTGAACTTTGAAGCCTGCCTTTCTCTCCTAGGCTGAGACCTACTTAGACCCTGGTTTCTCTGCTGGGTGTCCCTTGCTAATGTTTATATCGTTTCTGCTGTTCTGGCATCTCTATGGACTTCTCTATACATTGCCAGCTTCTTATACCTCATAAAAAAGCAGAGAGGCTCAGTTAATTTGCTATTCACCAGCCATGTACTCCTTTTAAGGCTTGAGTGGGATAGAGATTCATCATAACACAGACTTTCATGCAAAAGTGAATTTTTATTCAAAACATGCAATCAGATTTGATTTTTTTATAAGCAGTTGCTACACCCACAATTCATTTTAAGGTATTATGTAGTCTATAGTCCATGACTAAACCTTTGGGCTGGAAAGCAATGAACTGTAAGAAAGAATGGCATTTCTACACCAATGGTTAAAGTCTAATCACACCTCCCAAAGCAGACAATTTCTGACAGAATGGCAAGTTCATTTTCCTGAAGACACACGGTTGATAAATACAACATGCTGTTGGCAGGTATAGTAATTTTTCAACTCCTGAAAACCTTCAAAATTCAATATAGCCAAAAAGACTGTGTGTCAGATACAGGATTGGGATTCTTCATCAGTCTCCAGCTGTACCAAAAAAACCATCCCATGCAAGAACTTGAGTTATCAACATCCTGTAAAAGCAACAATGAAAAATGTGCTGCAAACCGATGTTTCTATTTATATTCTTGTACAGTTTTGCTGGCAGTTTTAAGGGGCTTAGAAACAATGTCTTCCCTGTTCTTGCTGCAGTATAGGCATGCAAGCCACCACTCAGATTCAAATGGTAAATGGCTGGGTAACATTATAAAGATTTCTGCAATGTCTTATCTACTGATAGTTGTCCTACAGCTGTAATTCAATTTGTAGTTTGTATATTTTGTCTTGAAATCTATGCTTGTATTTAAAGTTATGTAACTCATGAACTGCAGATGAAGGTTACTGGGCACTTAAACTAAGCTATAAGCTAAGCTTAATGCTATCTTCCATAGGCGTTAACAAGATGTTGAAGAAATGGTGTTGCTGATAGTGTGGGTTTTTTTTCTTTACACAGGTTTTTGCTTGGCGAGGGAAGGCACTAGAGAGACTCATAGTACGGTCCAACTTTGAGTTTGGGATGGTATGATTAAAACAAAGGTAAGGGGCTTTTAAAAAGCAGTTTAGTTTAATTTCCAGTTTAGGAAATTCACGGAACCTTCTGTTATTCTTCTTGCTGTTCGCTTGTGTTTCTTCGGGCACTTGTGAAGTAGATCTCTGCCATGAGGCAATTGCTGTGAATTTGTTACTCTAATATTTCATTTTTGCTTTTTGTGTGGTTTATTATATGAAGAACTTTGAACTTTCAATATTCAAAATTTAATGTATTTAATACATACAAGCCACTCTTCAGCTGCTTTTTGTCAACTTGTATTTGCATCCTACCTGCTGATCTGGGATCCCATAAAGCACCCAGGGGACAGAAATGGCTCTGTCAGAGATCCTTCTCTGTTCATTTTTATAAGGTCTCAATCAATATAGAATGTTTATAAAATTATTCTGGAGCCATACTGGTTGACTTTCTGTTTCTTTTTATTTCTCCTTTCTAAATTTGACCTTGCCTTTGGCTTCATCTCTTTGAATATTAAGAGGACGTTTTAAATTATTCTCCTGTTGTATTTTAAATAGATTAATTACTAGGTAGCATGCAGAATACCTTCTTGGTGCGAGAAGCTATTTCCAGTTGTCTAATTCATATTAGAGTTTATGCTCTTGGGTCAGGAACGGCCTATCCAGTGCATTAATTGTATCAGTGAATACTTAGAAAATCTCAACTTTTCAATAGAGCTTTAGGTGGCTTCTATAGCCTATGCTTACTTGCAGTAGTTGTTGGATGAGTTCATCTGAGACCAAATTAAAAATGAGTGATGATCAGTGAATCTTTAGTATTGCCCCTGACTATTGTTTGTAGACATTAGGAAAGAAGGCTGACAAGTTTTTCTGTTCCAGTCCCACTTGTTAATGGCAAATTTCTAACCCTGTAACAGTGCAGAGTGGTGTGTTACCACTGCTCATAGCAGCAGAAACCATTGCTGTACCTCTGAGGCAAACTATAGAGATCTCCTGGTTTCAGGTTTCTCTGCTTTCCTTAAGTGCCATCATCCTCCCATTGGGATCCCACCGCATGTCCCTGCCTGATGAAGAAGATTGTTTTTCACTGGCTGTATTAAGTAATTTTTGTTCCTCAGACATTGGAAAGTGAATCCAATGTTGTCCCTATCATAGCTTTTTTGGTGAGTGGACTGAGAAGGATTTGAGTGCTTTGTCCTCATCACTCCCCTACTTTGACATGTCAGCTTTGTTGTCTAACACTAGAATTTCTTGAACCTCTCCCCATGAATAAGTTCCTCTCCTCCTTTGACTTACAATTCAGACACAGTTTACATTGAAAAGAATTCAGTAGTTTGCTAAAGATTTAGCTGGTTTTGAAACCAAAAAGCTTAAACAATGGGAATATGCTTGCTCAGACTCCCTAAGATTGTGTAATTATGCAATAGCTATTCATACCCTTATGTGCAGTTGTGGTTGTTTGCAGTATGTGTCAATAGTTTGTGTTGGCAGTTAATGCTAAGGGTCAGTGTTTTTGGTGGGTGTTGCTGGTTTAGAGCCATTTGCTTTCAGCATTATAATGTGAAAGGATTGCTCTGGTTTTGAACCTTGATGAAGAAGACCCCTAACACTGTCATAGCCGATAGGTCCCTTGTTGTCTTGTCAGGTTTTATGAAGTGCGAGGTGTAGCTGTTCTATGTGCATGAGGGAGGTCTACAGCTATTTTCAGCAGTTACTGAGATAATGATCCATGCAACAGTTATAGAGAGAACAATATATAGATTCAAGGTGCGACATGTAGCTTGTTTATATGTCAAAATGGACAGGCCTTAAAGGTTGACTTAGCTGGTTTGGATTGGGCTTGGCTGAATTTTGATCAAGGTCTTCTTAATGAAAGTTATGTCACTCTTGTAAAATTAGATTACTTTTTCTGGTCCTGGTCCTGCTGATGACTACGTAGTCAAGGAATCAGGTATCAGTGGAAATACCAATAAATATAAAACTGGTAATATGCAAGGCTTTGTGAGAATATTAGTAATATAATAGGAGTTTATGTATTCAGAAGAAAACCAAATCTTATTAACTCTGCAAACCAGTAGGATTTTAGGAATGAATAGGAAGCATGAACAGGTATTTCTACATTAATGTCATATATGATAAAATGCATGTCTTCTAAAAACAGATCACCTAATGGGCTGAACTGTCTATCTAATTCAGATAACTTTTCCATATCATCATGGCTTAGTGATTTTGTTGTTCTGTTCTTGGCAAGGATAGCCTATAAATTCAGGAAATATAAAGGACTAGCTTGGTAAAAATGTGCTGAAATATGAAAAACACTATTCTTGAGCCTGTTAAAATAGAACCCTTTCTGGTATCTCAACAGGGCCATTGTTTTTAAATATTTCCTCTTAATGCTGTTTTTCTCTTTGCAGTCAGTGTTTTATAGCAGTTGTTTAAAAAAATAAACTCAAGTCAAAATGCTGATGCAGTACTACCTGTAGCCCGATGCAACGCCTATGTAGGGAGATTAGACTGGGCTGTTCAATTAACCCTACAGCTATAATTTAAACCGGGCATACAGCAGGAGATGTACTTTACGCATAACTCCTTACCTAATGCAAAACTCATGTACCTATTCATTAGCAGAAATGGAAAGCAGAAGGTCCATTTTATTAATACTACTAATTAGTTATTTAATATTTGCAAAATGCAAAGTCATGTGAATTGTTACCCACACTGTCAGTAATAATGCAAAGCCAGAAGCCGAGTCTCAGACTTGTACAGAGAGCGATGAGAAGCTGCTCCTAAATTATGAATAACCAGAAGAAAAATAACGCAAAGAATAATTTCTGTGCTTGAAGGGGGTGCATGTGTTGTGTGCCCTGGATCCTGGCGGTCAAGGGGTGCAGCTGGGAGTCCATGGCGTGGGTATAAAGTCTCTTTTTTGGGTTTGTGAAGGCCTTTGTGAGCTGTTCTCACCTGACTCCCGTCAGTGAAAGCTGCTGTAGGTAGCAGGTAACTAAGGACTGCAGAGAGCTGCAGAAGTGCATTTTGACTTTTGCAGGTTTTATATTTTAAGGCAGACCTGGGAAAGTATGGCCTTAGGAAATTCTGTGAAAACATGCCTCCAAAATACCATGAAAGGCCCACAAGGGTGTCACTGCAGTGGGTACCTCCTGTGGGGATAGCCTTGCTGATTCCCAGCGCCTGGAAAGCAGCAGGATTCCTTCGTCTTTGCAGATACTGAGAGATTTGCTTATTTTCAGCTCCTGTCTTCTCCCCAGGCCACCAGACACTGTCCAGTTGAACACAATTTCCAAGCACAGTCCTTAGGCTGTGGGGTTTTTCCTCTGTAGTTCTGCCTTTCATGTGACTTATTATTAATTGCTTTAACCCAAAGGAAGAAAAGAAAGGGAAGAAAATCAGCAATGTGTTAGAGTATAACGAGAATAAAAGTAAAAGCATTTTCAGGAGGTGAAGTGAACTACTGAAGAAAGTAATAAAAGGAAAGTTTTTTTTTTTCTTTTCCCCAGATGTTCTAAAAAAATAAATGACCAAACACAAAGCTGTCTTGAGAGTTTGGTCTGTAAATTTCAAATAGAAATTCTGAGCTGCATTTCAGGCTGCAGGAAGCAAGATTTTTACTGCTGGTGATAGCAAAACCCAGGTGGTGGCATCTCACTCAGGATGTCTCAGCAAATTCATCCCTATTTGACTTTTACTTAACGTATTCCCAGAGGAGTTCTTATGTCAAAGTAGCTGTGAAATTTCCTATCCAGAGAAACTGAGACATCTCTAAACACGGTTCAGCCAAGAATTGTAGAGTATCCCTGTGGTTTTCTGAGGAGATCAGGGTACAAGAGAGCAAGAGTGGTGTGAAGGAGTATTTGGCTTCTCCGTTTTATTTTGCACCATCATTTCCTGATTCTGCAGTGTCACTGTCTAATGATTCATCCAATGCTTTTTTGGGAGGGGAGTGGTAGGTGTTCTGGGGTGAAAGTGTTGGAGAAAGGGTGTTAATGTAGAAATTATCATTCAAGCTACAGAAATTAACCCTGTTTTGTTTCAAGTTCTCGGTTTCTTTGCTTGCTTGCAATCTGTCTGTAATGTTTTGTGCATATGGCAAAAGACTTGTAGAGAAAAAAATAGTTGCACGCAAGCACTATTTGATTTTAAGGCAATCATCTACTCTGATATAATTTCTAGTGTCTCTTGGAGTCTTGGAAATTAGTGATGCATGGTAACAGTGGTTATTACACTTGTGAGGCTTGCTAGTCATGAATAGATGTAGTACCTCAGATGCATAGGAACAGTCATGGTAATAATATCCCTACACTTTTTTCTAATTCTGTTAGCTTTATTGAAACATTTTTTATCTGAAATACTAAAATACATGGTGGATTCAACAGAAATAAGTTTCAAATCCACTTCACTTTATTTTGTATTGGAATGCAACTGCTAACAGAGCTGCCTCAGTGTCATAAATCATTACTACTTCAGCTGAAACTTGTTTCGCTTTTGCTACTTCTGCAGTGATTCTTCAGTGATTCAGACTCTTGTTGCAAAGGTTTAAATCTAGTGATACAGATTATCTTGTTATCTGTACCTTCAAAAATTGAGGCTTTGCCTTTATCAGATTTTTCAGGAAGAGTGCCTCCAGTATTTAAAAAAGTTGTGATGTTTTCTGTGGTGCTTGTTACCCCTATATTTTTTTGTGATATGCATCTAAGTTCTGTTTTGTAGTTAACTTTAGCTGGAATAAATTTTTCATGTCTTTCCGGAGGCAACTGATACATGAGCTTTTAGTATGAGAAATCTTGTTTCACTTCTATTTTGATTTATTAATACATGACCTAAATACTTATTTCTTTACATTCACTAATTCTGCCAATGTCTCTTATTTTTAAAATTGTATCCAGCATCATAGGTCAGGCTTCTCATTCATACCTGAGTGCCAGACACCAATGTACATCAAGGTTAGAAACATACTTATCCTCCTGATGTCTACCAGGAGGAAAAGCTGTGCTGTGCCCATCTGTCCGATGGCAAACCCTGAGATACAGAGGTATGAGAGCTTTTCTAGGGTAGGACAACGAATCTGCTGAAGACTAGAGACTTTAATTCAAAACCAGGACTTAGCCCTGATCATTGGCCCTTTCTGAGACCTTGTTGTCTTGGAGTCTGACCACGCAAGGCAGTGTGTAGCCTCACGTAGTGGATTCATTGGCTGCGTTTCATCTTAGTCCCGTAGGCCACACGAGGCTCATGTTGTTCTGGAGTGCACTGGGAGGGAGGAAAGAGAAGGTGATGTCCGTGAAGAGGAATATAATTAGCCCAAGTTAAGTGCTTTTCGTACAACATCAAGGCCAAGCAAGGCAGTTTTAAATGTTTAATTAGCTTGGAACCAGCTGTGATTTTGTTTATTTATTTATTTTTAAAATTTCCTTTGAAAATCTCATTACTTTGGGTGGGGAGAAAGGTAATTATCTTTTTTCAACTGATCCAGGCTTGACATCTTGTAATGTAGAGGGAGAAGGCAAAGCAACTTGTGATCCTTCTGCTAATTGTCAAGGTCCTAGCTTTTGGAAACCTACTTAACTTGGGGCTGCTCAGAGGCATTAAGATGCTATTTGACAATCAAGATTCGTATATCACATCACTTCATTTGCGTACCAATAGTAGAAAACCTATCATTATACCAAAGTATAATTTGGAGCTTTTCCATATTCATGACATTGTATGAGGTTGGAAAACAAATGCCACCTCAACAGACTACAATTACTGATCACCTGGAGTGACTGATCTTTAATTGGTTTTAAATTAGAATCTTCTCTATTTCACTCCCCTGCAGAGCACTGCTGAAGCTTCAGGTAGGAAAAAAAAAATTGTCATATTTTGTAAGAAAACATAAAAACACCATTTCTGGTATTAGCTTAAAGGGACTTTGGGCCCAATTATTGTAGACCAGGATGAAGACTTTATACAAGATCACTGTCAATTAAAAAAGGTCTCTGGTACTTCATGATCTCTAACTTTTTTTTTTGGTTATAGTAAAGAAAAGTCAAGTTTTTCCATTAACATTTTAAAAACGTTTTTCTTTATAAACTGCTATTCCAATGATACTTTAAATCCTTCATAATTAACCCTCTGCTGCAGTTAAAAATATTGCCACCACTTATGTTTAAACCTACCTTTCTGGAGGATGAACAGTAGTGCAAATTTGTTCAAGTTGCTATATAGCATACAAATAACCTCGTGGATAAGCTACAGAATTTTTTTTACCAATTTTGGAGAATATTCTGATATACAAAAGAAATTTGGTACAATAGATTTCCAGCATCTTCCTTTATATCATGGGAAAACAATCTGGTTTTTGGTGTGCAATTGTTTAACTGCTTTTTAATGTGTAATATCTATCAGAAATATGATTCAGCAGCCAAAGCCCCCTTGATCCCTGGTACGTTTAGATCTAGTTACTTCTCTGAAGGAGTCCATTTGGATTTGGAGAAGGGGAAAAAGTGGAACAAGCCCTAAACTTTTAAATCTTCCTCAACTAGACTCTGGCTACTGTTTGAATTCTATTTTTTTTATATTTAATACAGAATATACAGGACTCACTTATTTTTGTTGTGCCTTTGTAAGGGGAACGGAAAGTTCTGAAATGGGGAGATTTTGTCTGATAAATGCAATGCAAGCTACTGGGCCAGGCTGCAACCCTCTTGGAGCAAAGGAAATCTGCAGCTTAATTTAGTGCTGATCTGTTTTCATTTCACACACTGATAGCCATAGATAGAAAAGGCTGTAAGGTTCCAGTTCAAAGGCCCAATCTGGTGCTTCAAAAAAAGGGGAAACTGGAGCCTTTTAGACTTTTTACATGCCAAAATAGCTTTTGCTTTTAAAATAGTGTTTCTTGGATCCAGGTTCCCTCAAGAGAGCTGCAGATGGAGGAGGTGAGGGCGAAAGCTGCATATTTCCATTTCCAAGGCAGGGTGTGAAGAAGCTTTCTTGTAGTGTCTGTAGAGTTTTCTTCACAAGTGTGTGTGACAATTTTCTAATGCAAATCTAAAAGAGGCAGCCAGGGGTAATGATCTGCTTTTACCTGCTGGTCACAAGCAGAAGACAGTACCTGGTGGAACAATACGGCTCTAGAGAGTAACTTGAGCTGCAGTGACCGCAAGGTGATGGATGACTGGATTGAGGATTTGGAGGAAGGGCAGGAAGGTGAGCAGCAGAGGTAGGACCCTGGCTTTCAAGAAAGCAGACTTGAGCTTTTTTAGGAAATTGTTAGGCAAAACAAAGGGGAATGGTGCCCAGGAGAAATGGCTGAATTTTAAAGAAAACTGGTTGAGAGCTGCTGTTTTGCAGGAAGACTGGGAATTCTAGCAGGTTTGCCTAAACGAGGAGCTTCACTATGAACTAAAATGAAAAAAGAGAGCATACAAGAAATGGAAACGATAATAGGCAACAGAAGAGTGGAAGAGCACTGCTCAGGCACTAAGGGAGAAAATCAGAAAGGCCAGCGACCAGCTGGAGCTCTAAAAAAAGGCCAAAAAAAGGTGCAAGAAGGGATTTTACAAGTACACTAAGAGGGAGAGGAAGTTCAAGGAAACTGTCCCTATATGAAGGAGGGAGATGAACTGATTGTAGATGATGTGGAAAGGGCTGTAGTAGTCCAAGCCTTTTTGTACTTCAGTTTTCACAGGGGAAGACTATTCCAGGCTGCTGTGTCCATCAGTAAGCTTTGGGAAGGAGAGAGGCTGCCAGCAGTGGGGGAGCAGCAGGTTAGGGAGTATATAAAGAAGCTGGATGTCTTCAGATCTGGGCAAATATGGCATATTCCTAAGGCTGCTAGAAGAGCAGGTTGATGTGATTGCAAGGTTGCTGTCAACTAGAAAGTGAGGTGATTGGTGTGATCCCTGATGACTGGAAAATGGTGTCTTATACCTGTCTTTAAGGAAGGTAGCTGAGGTTCCTCTGAGGTGCCCAGAGGGGTAATGTGGTAGCAGCCTGTGACTAGCTATTTTAGGGGTAGGTTCAAACATAATGGAGCCAGACTCTCTTCAGTGGCACTAGAAGACACAGTGAGGAGCAAGGGCCAAAAACTGCCTTGAAAGGGTTGGATTGGACATTAGAAAATCTTTCTCACCAGGCAGCCCTGGGACAGGTCACCCAGAGAAGCAGTGAACTCTTCATCTTTGGATGTATTCATAGAGACAGGGCCAATGTGACACAAAAAAAGAATTATTCTACCCCCCCCACCCCCCCCACCCCCCCAAAGAAGCTAAGCTAAATACTTACACTTGGCAGTGTTATACGTCCATGAACACTTTTTTTTCAAACCACAAAGAGGTGGCTTACAGGCTATGAAAGAAGGGTAGTAACCAGGTTCTGGTATTCAGGCACTGAGAATAGTGTTAACACCTTGACTGGTGTAAGTAGTTTCTCAAATACCAGTTTGTTCCCAACTATTTGAAGATTCCCAAGTTTGCTTTAAAGCATACATTTTTAAAGAGTCCTGAGGAGAAAAATCTGATAAGGGCCATCTTCAAAATTTTGGTGCTGTGCTGTGCAAGCCTTTGATCAAGTCTAATTTATTAATCTTTATAATTCCTCCAGCTCCTTCCAGCAATTTTCTTCCGTATGTAGGAAGAGCTAATCAATCCTAAAGGCAGTTTTCAGAATATCTTCTTTAACAAAAGAGATAACCATTCCCCCACGCACTTTACCTCCAGTCCAAGCTACATTTTTCAGCTAAGTGAATCAGGATTCCTCTAGAAGACTGAAGAAATCTTTCTCTGGTACGCCTAGGAGTTTCATCGCTAAATGACTATGTAGTGACTTAAGACTGAATACTCTCCCTGTTGTTCTACTAAATGTAGATTATTTCAGTTGTCTCTTGGGAACGGAAGGTGGTTAAAGGTAGACAGTTAGCAGAAGTGGTAGTGACAGTGTAGCTACCTTGTAAATGGATCACTTTTATCAAAACCATGTCCAGGCACTGGCAGTATTGTATGCAAGATGACAAACACGGATGTAGCAGCTGTAGTGTAATCTCCCTTGAGGCAGCCTCCAGGTCTGTTTGCAAAGGTATGTAAGAAAGAAATGTGTCATTAGAAAGCTCCAATGCATACCAGCTCTGGCAGGTCAAGGCTTTTCTTTATTTCTGTTTGGTCTTTATGCACTGAACTGCAAAATAGCAGATTGCTGCCTCTGATGAAAGCTTAAGCATAGCCCTGCAGCTTTCCATGTCCTCTTTTCATCTGCTGGCTGGAACCTGCTTGCAGTCCCTGCAGAAAGGGCAGCCCGTTTGCCTGCCTGGAAGGGAGAGCACATGGTGTCCCTGCCTGGCTGTGCCCTACTCCGTGCTCCCAGGTCTTCCTCATCCTCTTGGGTGGCCTGCTGTAGAGGTGGCTGAGCCAGTGATGATAAGTGGACATGGTGCAGCTGATAGTTTTGCAGTATCTCACAGAAACTGTAGCTTGTTTTTTGGTCTTCAGTCTAAGTGATCCAAACATAAGGCAAGTAAACTGTGGCCTATCTTTTGAAGTATCTGAACCAGAGATGCAACAATTAGTTATCTTTGGTGGAAATGAAGTCTGTGTGGTTATGGGTCTCTTCCTTAATGCTGGAGGAAAATGTTTGAGGCTCTGTTGGTACCATTAATAAGGGAGTACTAAGAAATTATTGATATCCTAGAGTTTTAATAGACAAATATCATATTATCTGACAAAAAGAAGATCTAGGCTAAGCGAAGAAAGATTATTCAGCTAGCAAAGAATGTCAGGGCATTATAGATAATTCTGACACATCTGTCTTGGCAGTGACAGGGGAAGTGAAGAAAGTTTAGAAAACAGTGCTAAACACTGTGTTGAATTGTGTAGGAAAAATTATTAAAAGCCATGTGTCACGAACATGGAATTTTCAGTGGGGATCTGTATTTTATTCAATGCATGTGAACACAGAGATAGTAGTTGAGCGTCACAGAGAAGTAAAACCTAGTGTTGTGTTTGAGACATCAGATGTGAAGAATTTCAGATGAGATATGAAAGGTCATTTTGTTAATGAAAACAAAAGTGTCCTGCTGTGTCTTAAGTGAAAAAAGAAGGTAAAGAGGTTGTAATAAGCAGTTTTAGTAAGGTTTGCAGGCTTCAAGTTTTCAAAAAATTCATGGCAATAGAAAAGAAAATATGCTCACTTTAAGCTGTAGAGTATGTTGTTGAGAATCTGCATAATAAAAAATTATTTGCTATGAAGAAGGAAGGTCACTCGTCTTACACAAATGCCATTTTTGATCCACTCTGGCTGCATTTCTTTACTAGTTTTTAGTGAAATGTTTTCAGGTTGAAGCTCTATTTGGAGTAAGTAAGTGTGACGGTAGGGAATTCTGGCTGGTATAGCTATTATTATCATAATTTATTAAATGAATTGAACAATGAATTATTTTGAGATTAAAATTGAGGTGTCCTTTGATTTCCCTTTTATGATATTTTCTATGTCTACAGTGCTGTGTGTCTGTATATAATGCAGAACTACGTAGGAAAGGTAAATAATCTGTCTTGAAAGTTTATCCAAGCAGTCTAAGAATCCTGATAAGACCTATTAGTAGTTTTAATTATTATTTTATGGTGAGGATAAGTTGAGAAACAAACTATGTAAGTGCAATTTTAGCGCAATCTATTGCTGTATTCTTTCACAAATGCTGACATGCAGGTTCCTGTATTAGCAAGTAATATATTTTATTGTTCATAATCACAAGAAAAATTAAGTTTTTTCATACCCTGATAGAAAACATTCTTCTGTGTTCTTTTTTATTCCCTCCCCGCCCCTGTTTCTGGAAGATGGCATTTACTTTGCTTATTATACAATTTTCTATTTTGATTATTATGCAAAACTTTAAATATTTTCACATTTCAAGTGCAATTAAACAGGACATCTGTTACATCGGGAACACAACAGAATGTTTTTATTATGCTGAAAAGATTTTCTGCATATAACTAAGCCATTATTTGCATTACCAATTGCATATTGAAAAGTACTTATTATTAAAGAGTCAGCACGCATACTGAAGACCATAGTAGTAGCTGTAGTGTTAAAGCATTTTGTCTCTGGAGCAGGAAGCTGTCCATTGTAATTGCATAGCTATTGGTAAATTATGCATTGTAAGAGCAGGTGAAGCGTGTCCATGGCTCCAACCATTAATTGTAGATTTTACAGTCCTTTCCACTGAAACAGAAGCTTTGATGTCAATTCCTTTGCAATAAGAAGATTGGCATAGCTGAAGTGATACAGGTAGAAGAGAACAAGAATTTGCTAGCTGAACTTGGTGTGAAAGCTGAAATTAAGGCCAGGCAAATCCTACAGTCCACAGGGCATCACCTTGAAAATCCATGATATAAGAGAATTGGAGATCTGGGGAAAACGCAGTAATTGAACAGTTGGAGCCTGACCAGGAGTCCCGCAGCTGGAAGGTGGCAAAAAAATCAGGAAACAGGGGACTCAAAAAAGGGAGCTGCATCTGGCTTTGCAGCAATTACATGTGCTTGGGTTATATTCATCCCTTTTGTCATTACGCACAGGAGATAGTGCCAGAGATTAATTTGTTTCACCATGTATTCTATGTAAATTTATTTTTCTTGTAGCTCTGAAGCATGTTAGCATATTCTATATATAGTTCTAGAGTAAGCATAGAGGAAAAAAAGGGAGTTAAAAGACCCTCAAAAGCCAGACAATGCAACTTACATTTAAGAGGGAACTGTATTTTCAGTATAATACATTTTCTTCAAGTTCAGTTGACTATTTCTTCCTCATCTTGGAGAGTTTGGGGTTCTACAATAATGATTTTCATACAGTACCTAAAATAGCATATTTTCAGATTGCTTGTTTGTCAATTTATTTATGCATCAGACTGTTTTTCTTTTCTGTAGGGAAATACCTGCAGTAGCAATGTAGTAGTGTTATGGGTTTGCGTGGCGCGGCTTTCTTTGGTGGCAGGGGAGGGGGGCTGCAGAGATGGCCCCTTTAAGAAGCTGCTGGAATATTCCCTGGTGCCAAAATGTCGGACCCACCTCTGGGAGGGGAGTGACGGTGGTAGCGCCTCTGGGAGAACAGATTTAAGAAGGGGAACCGGCAGTGTGGGGTTGGGAAACGTGAGAGGAACATCTCTGCCGATACTGAGGTCAGTGAAGAAGGAGGGGGAGGAGGGGGCGCCTGAGGAGGCTGATGGCCCTGCAGCCCGTGGTGAGACGGCAGGCTGTCCCCCTGCAGCCCATGGGGGTGAACGGTGGAGCGGAGGCTCCCGAAGATGGCCGTGCCTCCATGGTAAAAACCGCACTGAAGCAGTGTGTGACTGGAGAGCAGCCCGCGGAAAGGACCCGCGCCAGAGAAGTTTGTGAGGAAGTGCAGTTGGAGAAGTTGGTGAAGGACTGTCTCCCGTGGGAGGGACCCCACGGTGGAGCAGGGGACGAGTGAGGAATCTTCCCCCTGAGGAAAGGAGCGGCAGAGACGATGCGTGGCGAGCTGACCCCAACCCCATCCCCTGTTCCCCTGTGCCGCCAGGGGGAGGAGGTAGAAAGAACCAGGAATGGAGCTGAGCTGGGAAGGAAGGAGGGGTGGGGGAAGGTGTTCTGATGTTTGGTTTTCCCTTCCTAATACCCTTGGTTTTTATTTGATTTGATTTGTAGTAAATTAAATTGATTTTGGTTTTACCCCAAGTTGAGCCTGTCTTTTGCCCGTGACCATAAGTGGGGAGTGATCCCTCCCAGTCCTTGTCTCCAACCATGAGCCTGCCTTTGGATTTTCTCCTCATCCCAACGTGGCCAGGGGCGGGCGTGGGGGGTGAGTGAGCGGCTTCGTGGTGCTTTGTTACCAACTGAGCTGAAACCACGACAAGTAGAAAGTGTTAAATTGTCACCACAACTAATTTGTGTCCCAGGTAACAGAATAATTTTTTTTGGGAGGGACCTCTGGAGGTCATCTGGCCCAACAACCCACTCCAAACATGGCGAAGTTTTGCTCCAAGTTCCAAATTAGGTCAGGTTGCTCAGAGCCTGTCCAGTTGAGTTTTGAGCATCTCTAAGGATTGGGTATTTCACAATTTCTCAGGGTTCCAGTGTTTAAGAACCCTCACTGTAAAATTTTTTTTTTTTATGTGGTGGTTGACAGCATTAAGATCCCCTCCGTGAGCCTCCTCTTCTGATGTTAAATAAACACAGCTCTCAGTCTCTCCCCATATGTGCTGTGGCAGCCCTTGACCATCTTGGTAACCCTCCCCGGACTCACTCGAGTGCATCAATGTCTTTCCCATGCTTGGGAGCCCAAATCTGGACATAGTAATCCAGGTTTGGCCTCACTAGTGGAAAATAGAGGGGAACAATCCCTTTCTGATACAAGATGCAGATCTTGATAATGAAGGTCCAAGGTGTTAATGATACTGGGATTCAAGACTATTTTTCCAGAAATTTGCATCCTAACTTGTAGCCTAAACACTGTGCTTCCATATTGCGGAGAGCTGTCTATTTGTACATATTGGTATGCACAGACTGGAGGACGGTGTGCGTTGGTGCACGCAGAAGAGATGCACAGTTTGTATTTTTGATTACAAATTTGGGGTTTTAATTCCTTTCACAATTAAGGAGTGTTTTATTCTTGACTACTGGCTCCAGTTTACATATTAAAGGACACTCTTCCTCTGCATATTTAGCAGGTAGTTTGGAGATTGGTTTTATACCTTTGTCAAGTAATTAAGAGCCTCATGAATGGCCCCACGGTGTAAATTGAAATGTGTTGGAAAAGCTATTATTTCCTGGAAGCTTTCACTTTGATCTGCTCCTAAATCTCTGATATCCCTAGTTTGAGTCAGATTGATTAGCCACTCTCATGTCTAACTAATGCATTGTGTTGTTAATGATCAGAGCTAATCATTGCTATCTAACTGAGCAAAATGCACATTATCCATTACTCCGGTTGTGGTTATGAGTTATGACAGACAGCTGTCATGCGAATGAGCACATTTCTCCTGGCAAATACATAAATGTACCCTTTAATTTTTATTTTTCCCCTGATTAGAGCAAACTGTGAAGCCTTCAGCAGAGGAGCACTGAGTAAAATAGTCAGTAAATGGCCATTACCTTCAGAGAGATGAAGAGAGATGGCACAAATTGCAAACTGCTGTTTCAAATGGAGGGAAACCCTACAGGGAATAGGGAAGGGAGATTTATTCCACCACTTGATGTCAGTATATGCTCACTCTTAAAACTGGACAGAATTTTTTTTCCTTGCCAGGGAGACTTCTGGGTAAAGGCACTTTGCCCACCTTCCTGTGCATTCCTTGCTGTCAAGATTTTATTGATGCTGCCAATTGACTGAAGAAGTAGGATGACACCGGTGAGGACAATTCTCAAATTTTCTTGCATGTGATGCGTGCTTTCCCTTGCAGAAGAGACTGCTCTTGCATAAGACTAATGGTTTTCTAGACTTGGGACATTTTTGGAGGACTTTAGATATGGGAGCTCATTACTTTTCAAGGCACTTAACTGCGTTCTTAATGTGACTAGCTGAAATCCGTCCTCACAGCGGTCTGGAGTCATCTCAGCCATTCATGATTTCTTTGATCTTTTCTCTGTGTCGAGAAAACTGCCTCCTCATTGAACGTTATTTCTGCAGTAGCCCACTTTGAGGCCTCTTCTCCCACTCCTTTCCCTGCATCAAATTGTGGTGGTGGTATCAGAAAACTCCACTTTTGCCAAATTTGACTCCTCTCACTGCCCTCTGCTTTCCTTTTGAGCAATTGCAATACAGAAGTAGATGGTGACCCGACTTTGGGACTTCTCTGGATATAAACCAGCAGAGGAGGCAGCTGTATCAAATACCTTGTGTCTAACCCAGGCACCCTTAGGCAAAATTCCTTTTACTTTCTACAAGACTGAGTCTATCGTTACATTTACTAATTGTCCTATGAGTACATCTCTGCTCTAAATGCTTCCTTTATTGTTAATGTGAGCAATTTCTTTGATAATATAGTCCATCGGAAAGTGAAATCGAGATTTAAATAGAAATCTATTTAGTTTTAAATAGTTTAATTTTTCTCAAACTCAAAGGGCTGTTCTGGAATATCATTAAGTACTTGGTTGTATCTGGAAGATGATTTTAAATTTCCTGAGTCTATATGTTCAGAAACTTTTAGTTGTATGTCAAAATAATTAGATTGTCTTCAAATAATTAGTACGTTTGACTTAGCGTAGACACTTAATAGTCTTTTAAATCTGCTTTAAGCCATTTGCATTAATTGTAATAAATCAGTCATTTAAATTGGACACAGTTTTAGATAGAAAACAGTGTCATTCCTGGGGTTTTGAAAGCTGCTGGAAGGAAAAAAGCTACTCATGCTGCTGAAATTGAGCTTAATTTCACAGCTAGTCCTAGGAATATGTTACTGGGTTCCCTCTAACTTTAGAAAAACAAGATCATTGTTGGCACTGCAGCCAGTCAGATGACTTGTAGAGACTGGAAAAACCCTAACACTGCCAATGCACCTGCTTGTGCAAGATGTATCATTTAAATGTTTAAAATTTAAAGTAGATGTCTGTAAGAAAGCCCAACAAAGTACAAGTATGATTAGGTTATGACCTGGGTTCATCCAGCCAAAAACTTCCAAGTAAAACTTTCAGTGTGTTTGAATGAAACGGACACTGCAGAGGAGGACTGGCTTGGAAAATGTATTTTAGTTCTGTGAAAGTCTATTCGCAAAACAGTAGCATATCCCAAGCTGCCCTTTAAAGTTAAACCTGTGAAAATGCCCATGGGATTGAAATCTGGTTAAAAAAAAAAAAAAAAAAAGGTTTGGGTACACCAGCACCTGGTGATTTGTTCATAGGCTGCTAAAATCAAACACAATTTGAGCATCTGTGTGGATGCCTCAGTGGCTGCAGTGGAGAGAGTACAAGACCTGTGTTACCATAAATACCGCAAAATGCCACAAAAATGCCACAAGCAACCCAGCCCAGATCTGCCTGCATTTGTGGGATTTCCCAAAAAGAGGGTGAATGTTGCTTCCTTTGTCCCCACACCTGTTACGAGAAATATCCCTTTGATATAAAACCACAAAACATTAGGTAGTCATGATGCATTTTTCTGCTGCTCAGCTATGTGCCATCAGGTTCTTTATCTGATGGTTGTTGTGGGATATTTTCTGGAAGACAATGGCACTCTGGGATTTAGAGTCAAGCTAAATTATTAGTAGCTTAGTATCTCATTATTCCTCTTTCTTCGGTGAGTCAGCACCATTTTCAAAGCACCATCTGGCACCACGGAATCAACACCCCTGCATGCTACAGTCATTAATAACAATTTGCTGATGCGCATGTATTGGCAATCATCTAGCCTTGGGTGGTTTGAGAAACAGTGCCCTAGTAGTCAATGCACAGATAAGGAGGCTGCTGCCATCAGCTGCTCCTGCAGATGATGTCTCTGCTGGAGCTTTATTTTGTAGCTGTTGCTACAACCTGATGTCCAGGTAGGTGTAGGCAGGCCCTGGGCAGTTTGCTTGTGCTGCACTCGGATCCAGCTGCTAGCCAGGAGAAAAATCTCCTTTGGGAGCTCTACCCAAGTAACACGGAAGAGTGCTACCAGCCTGCGGTCCCTTCTTCTGCATGTGGTCTGCTACCCTTTCAGGTCCCTGGCACCTTGTCCCCTCCCAGAGGGACCCTCCAATCACTGCTACAGCCTCTTCTGCAGACCTCGGTTCAGAGGTGCAGGCTGTAAGATAAAAATAAGACTTGTTCTTGAAACAAGCCTGTGCTTTTAAACAGCCCCGTGAAGCTATAGTAGGAAATATTTTATGCTTTTGTGGTGGAAGCATCAGAGAGTACATTTGACAGTCTTTACTACTGAGGTTAGAGATGCATCTAACAAGTGAGCCCTGATAGTTTATTATCACGCTGAGAATCCTTATGGCTTAACAGAAGCAAGGCAATAACAGCAGAAATCTCATAAAAGAGCTGCTCCTCTACATGAACAAAACCCTCACACTTGAAACTTTAGAGGTAAAAACTATCCAGTCCACGTATACGTTTTGTACCCTCTACCATGGTAGTGTGCATTGTACTTAATACGCCTTATTCTGCTGGTTAACATTAAAGAAGTATTATGCATGTATTATTTTTAAAAACAGAGTTGCAGCCTAGCTTAAAAATGAACTTTTCGAGTTATTTGGTGGCATTTCTTTACTTTGCAAATGTAATCTTACAACAGCTGATGTCATAAGGAACTGATGCTATGTCATTCAGCAATTAAAGTAACAATGATATTCAATGATAAACTTTTAGATACTTGCTTTGATTTTGTGTGTAAGAACCAAAGTCTATTACGTCTGTTGGAGTAACTAACACATTTTTGATGAAACTTTTCAGGGTAGAAATGGTTTCTACATGAAAAAAATTGTTACTGTAAAATGCCTTCATATAAATACCAAATACCTTCATGTAGTCAATACCAGCCCTTTGCAGGTTGGATGCACATGATGCCTGTGGAGATGAGCCAAACCCTGTCCCCATTAGTATGGACTGAACAGTTTTGGGCTGGAGATGTTGAAGGAGGAAGCAGGCTTTGCCCTTTAACATGTAGCTTTGTGCGTGCTTGTGTGATGCTTAGAGCTTTGTGTGAATAAACTTCACTTTTTGTATGTTATAAACTTTCAATTGTAGTGTGGAAAATAGTTCCTAGAGTATGGGGCTCTTCATCAGGCTTATAGTTTATGTGTAAGACAATAGGAAAGTCATTTTGCTGAATATATATCTTTAGAGAGCTATCATGCCATCATCAGCTTTCATTGGAAAACAATTATGAGGCTTCAGAAATGATTAACATGCAAGATGTTTTTCTTTGTGGCTTCACTTACAAGAATGACAGAAATTTCAATGCATGATCTTTCTCTAGTGTATTCTTTACCATTCAGTAAAAGCAGGAGTGGGAGTAGATCATACAAGGTACAAATCAAGCAGGGAAAAGCATTTACATAAATGAGAAAATATGCAAGTACCTAATCTTAGTAGGTATTACCACTTCTTTGCAAATTTGGGGACCTTCTGTTGGGAATCAGTACTCTGCTGTCTGGTTTCTCCTGCTGCATCTTCTTTGTAACTCTCCAGCTGCTGGTCTCTCCAAAGGATCTTTGAAGTATTTATTATCTCTGGAGACATGGGTTTGTGTCATCTTGCTATTCTAGCAGCTCCTATTAATGCAGAACTGTAAGGTGGTGAGAGACCATTTGTGATCTGATAGTGTGGGTGCTTATGTCACCTAAGCTTTTCTGAATTAAATGCCATTGAATAAGACCAGTGCTCTGTGCACCATTTGTAGGTCCTAATATTACATCTTGTTGTGGGTTTGTGTGGTGCAGTTTTCTTTGGTGGTGGGGGCGGGGGCTGCAGAGGTGGCCCCTTTAAGAAGCTGCTGGAAGCTTCCCTGGCGCCAAGGGGTCGGACCCGCCTCTGCAGCGCAGACAGGG
>VYZV01015360.1:67066-124163 GCA_013401275.1 Pandion haliaetus | reverse complement strand
GTGGGAGGGACCCCACGGTGGAGCAGGGGACGAGCGAGGAATCTTCCCCCTGAGGAAAGGAGCGGCAGAGACAAGGTGTGGCGAGCTGACCCCAACCCCCATCCCCTGTTCCCCTGTGCCGCCAGGGGGAGGAGGGAGAGAGAACCGGGAATGGAGCTGAGCTGGGAAGGAGGGAGGGGTGGGGGGAAGGTGTTCTGATGTTTAGTTTTCCCTTCCTAATACCCTTGGTTTTTATTTGATTTGATTTGTAGTAAATTAAATTGATTTTGTTTTTTTTTTCCCAAGTTGAGCCTGTCTTTTGCCCATGACCATAAGTGGGGAGTGATCCCTCCCAGTCCTTGTCTCGACCCACGAGCCTGCCTTTGGATTTTCTCCTCATCCCACCGTGGCCAGGGGCAGGGGTGGGGGGTGAGAGAGCGGCTTCGTGGTGCTTTGTTACCGACTGAGCTGAAACCATGACACATCTAGTTACCAAACAAAGGTAACAAAAAAGCAAATATATTGAGAGTTGTCAACAGCCTTCTACTGTCTATAGGGAGGCTTGCATCTTCTTCAGAAATATTTCAGGACTCCACAAATGGAAAAAGTTCGAAAGCCACTGACAAAAGAGTGCTTCTTTTTTGGACACCATCCCAGTTGCGGAGAATTCACCTCACCCCGTGGCACATTGTTGTAGCTGGCACTTGCCCTGCCATTTGAAAACTGGCCTTTATTCCTAGATTTTGTTTGTTGAGCTATCCTGAATCTTGTATACTTTTGAATGCTGGATTAAAGGATTGTCTTTTCCTCTTTTTTTTTTTTTTTTTATTTTGTAGATAGCAAGAGGCTGTGATCAAGCCACCACTTAACCTTTCATTTGATAAATTAAATGGATTGATCTCCTTGAATGTTTTACTCTAAGGCTTGTTCTCTAGCCTTTTACTTGTCTGTGTGCTTTGACAGGGTGTGGAGTTTTGATGCTTTGGACATGAGACCTTGTTTATTGAATTTGGAGTAAAAGGGCCCTGCTCATCATTTTGCGGTGTTTCAAGCCCTTCATGCATCCACTTGTGCACAAAACAATTTTTTCTTGTGTGTTTCGGGTTGTTCTGGCAGACTGTAAAATGTTTGATTTTAAATGATTGCCAGGCTTGACTTAGATCAATATGAGGGAGATGGAAATGTATTTCAGGATGTTTCTTTGTTGGTCAATAAAATGTTATATCCTGTGCCATCAAAAAATGCTGAAATTGGCTTTGAAGAAGCAGAAAATGCAACCGTAGCAGATGTAATTATAATGATTTGCTGCTCTAAATCACTTCCTGTATACAGGGGTAAAATGGAAGTTTAAATAACAGAAAAGAGGTGTTTGTGTTCCTCAAAATCTGGGTTTTAAGTTTGAGGTAAAAGAGGTAATGTATGCTAACAAGAAGCTTATGTGACCTTTTAATAATGAAGACATGGGAAGGACATCAGATGCTTCATCAATGAAATCAGTGACATTTCATGTTAATCAAATGAAAGCAAAATGTCGTGCACATGGCCAGTTGAAGCTACTTTCTTGACAGGTTTGTCCCCATCATGACACAGGAAATGAAAATGAACTGATTGGGGTTTTTTATTGCTGTGTTTGGATGGAAATGGTGATCTGATTGTGCCTGAAAAGCATTCCTTTCCCACCTAATTATTTTAGTGTGAATACACAAATACAGATTTTGAAGCTTGTAGCCAGTGAAGCTTCTGGAAGGGGATGACCTGGGCCACCATATGACTGCAAAACTAGGAGGAAAATCAACTTACCTTCATTTTGGTTATCTGCCACGACAGCTTTAGCTGGTTAAAGTGGAAGTGGCAGGCCAACTTCATCTGTCTGTCAGTGGAGAATGAGCATGCATACAGCTGGCATAAATCTTTCCAGTGTGCTTTGACAGAGATAGTACAAGTCCACCTTGTGGGATTTTTATTTTTTTTGCCTACCTGTCTGGGAATCAGAGAATTTGCATCAGATGTCAATGAACAATGAGGCTAGGTTAGCATTTTGGAAAGACAACTTGTGTACAGTAAAGCCTGCAACATTTGTGGATGCCCCCTAAACTAACAGAACAAGTTGTCTGAGGTGAGGCTACTGCTGCAGCATCTCTGGCAGTGCAGAGCTCAAGAGAGGCTGCAAACACAGCACAAGATTATATCCCCTAATTCTGTTCATTTGTTGTTTAGAAAATGTAAACTGCATGTTAGTTTTCACAAGACTCTTGTGAACCTGGGAAATTATTTATTTATTTGTTTGGTTTTTTTAAGCTGTAACTAAATCTGTGTTCCTAAGCTTCTGCCCATGCAGCAGTGAGTTTAAAAGGGGAGAATTTAAGTTATTCTGACTATATTAGCTTCCGTGTTTTTCATCTCTATCACCACTCAACCCTTTAGAAAAGTTATATGGGCGTAATGGAGCTGACTTTACCTCCTTGTGTAAATAATGTATCAAATGCTGTAGATTCTTGGAAACTTGGTACATGTGACTATTGTGTAAACAAAACACACACCTGAAGTAATGAGATTACACAGGTTGCAGCAACTCAAATAGAACTATTATTTTAAAAAAAGGCAAATAAGAAACCCAGCAGCACTTCATAAATGATGTTCTCCAATATGGGGATTGTCCAACTACAGAGGTGTGTACCCACCAGCTGACAAATTCCCTAATGTTGTTATAAGCTGTTGGCATTCTCTTATTAAGACAAAACTGCCCATTTTCTACACTTCACTTTCCAGTTGCATGTGTTGGCTGGCACGGGAGCCTTGTGTGCTCTGTCCTGAAGCCCTACTGCATTCCTGGGACAGGGTTGTCTCTACGCCACTGGTTGGATAGTGGAAGGTCCAAAAAGTCTTGACTGGTTTTCGTGAGATGTTGCTGTTTATGGAGGGAGCGGAGCAATGCTAGAAACTGTTTAGGCCTTAACACAGGCTGGGGGGAAAGGAAGATGAAGCTGCCGATGGATAAGAGCAGGGCTGATTACTTGTAATCAAAAAATGATTGTATACGTGCTGTGGAAATGGCAGGTGTTAACAAAGGATTTAGAGGAATATAAAGGAGTATGTGCTCCATTTCAGTAAGGAAACTATCATCACCTAAAATACATAACAAAAATGAGCTCTTTGGCCAAACTCAAAATGTTGCAAATCACTGTGAAGAAGTTGTCATATGGTATTAAATTGACCATAACGCTTCTGCTTTTTGCATGTCCCTTCATTTTCCTGCTGAAAAACATATATCTTTGCTTCTGCTGAATTTTCAAATTTCCTACCGCTTTCCACATTTTTTCAAAGCTACATAATGCAATTCTGCAGCTGTGATGAATAGGAAGCACCTTGGTGACTTCAGGGGAACTTCTTGAATAAAGTGAGAATTTAAAAAATCTCTTCATTTTGTCATAGAAAACAAAACGAAGAGAGCAAGTCAAGAGTCAGAGATGGCCATCTTTTAGAATTTGTGGTGCTTATTGTGAAAAGCAGTTTTCCAATGCATACAGAAAACCACTGGGCAGGCTTTTGCTGTCAGTTTGAGCTCAGCATGTAGAATTTCTTTTGAACTGTTCTCATTTTAGATATTCAGGTATCTGATAGATACATGGTCATGAACAAATAAATCCTTGAAGAGCAGTGCTGCTGCCTGAATTTGGAACGAGTGAGGTCAGGAGTGAGCAACCTAATCTTGGATTGCGTTCCATCTCAACAGCCCTTTGCTGGTAGGTTTGAAGCAGGACATGATTCAGACTGGTTCTGCAAAGAAAGGGTGCTTGTAAGTTGGAGAGGAAAAGCACCAGTGGCTGTTCACTTTGAGGTGCAATGGGAACTGTTCATGCATCTGCAAGTCTGGCCAGAGACCAACCACAGACTTGCCCAACTTCAGTGGAAACCCGCAGGGACTTTGTCTCATCCTCCATGGAAAGTTTTGAACTCTTCAAAATGGATTTTATTTTTTTTTTCCCATGTGGTACCCTCACTGCATGACAATGCGGACAGGTCATTAGGAACAGAGTACTGGATTTTGAATGAAATTACTACGATTTAGCCTCTTAAATCCTCCCAAAACTGTTTATTTTCTCCTTTCAGAGTTTTCTATCAGATTTCTGTCCTGATCTCTCCCCTCTTCCCCCCCAACTCCCTTGCTGTGTTATTTGAGGATCAGATATCCCAATTAGTGTCACCATCTTTCCTTTATGGAGCATTCTGTAGTATTGGATTAATAAACTTTATCCACTTGTAAGATAAGTTGGCAATTATTAGGGTCCACACCAATTATCGCAGAGTGCTGACAGGAGAATGCTTTGTGGCACTCACTGCTGTGGCCTATAACAAATAAATTCTACCAAATCTTTGCAAGTGAAAGACTTTGTATTTTAATTGAGGCACTAATCTAAATTACAGCTGCCTGTGGAAATACAGCAACTTTTCTATTTTAATAGAGCTATGTAAAAGTATGTTGTGGTACCAACAGGATTCTGTTCATCTGATGTGATGTCCTAACCATAATATCTGACCAAGATTTATTATATATGATGAAATTTCCAAATGTATATACTGGTATTTTGTATACATTTCAAGATGATATTTTCTTGTGTGGGAATTTGCATCTCCAAAAGTTTGTGTTTGTAAAAATTCATGTTTGTAAGATTCATAGTGATGAAAAGGACAGATGTTAGGTCCTCATTATGCCATTAAAAGGAAAGTGATAGTTTGAGCTGAATTCTTTCTGGATATACTGAAGCTTTTGGAAATACGAACTGTGAATTTTAAGTGTGTAAGTACCCACTGATTAGATATAGGGAACAGGCAAAGGATGATACATATGTAGGTTTGAACTGGAAATATAATTGTAGCAGCGTATCTACCATTTACATTGTACCCAGGACCTAGAGTAAGAAAGTCTCTCCAGATGTTGACTTTAATTTTTACTTTTTATTATAAATACAATACATTGATTTTTGGCTTAGGGAAGCTTACACAGAATATGGTATGAAGGTACATAGACATTAATACATCTACAGGACTGGAGTTATTTATTTCTGAGAAAAGGCTCAGAGGTGATGGGACCAATATGTTTGAACTACATCAAGGATGTTAAGAAATCAGTGCTGATTATTTGGTTGAGGCTGTTGGGCAGAACAGAAGTAAAGATTAAGTTGATTGAACAGACTGCAGGAACATTTGGGAAGGTGTGACTGTACACAGAGTACTGATTATAATCTCTGAACAATTCTTGTAAAAAAGCAGTATAAAGTATAGGACCATGTAAAGCAAGAAAAACAATTAGCTTGATCACTTTATGCTTCAGTGTATGTGATAATAGGAGGGTACAAAGCCCATTAGAGAGGTGTATGATAGCATTTGATTCTAAACACATTCCTTGTGCCTGAGTGCTATTACAAGTCCTTTCTATTCCTGAAGATGTTCCTCAGTCTGTTGAGGATAGATGAGAGTCTTGTCTTATGCTCTGTATCTGGCTCAGCTTGATCTGCAGTGAATCCAGCTACTTGATATCTCAAAAAATAATGCCTGTCCCTGGATATTTAAATGCATTCTCTGTCAATTATAATGTTCCTACTGAATGCAGCTACAGAGTGCCAAAGCAAAGACAGAGCCTTTTATTTCCCCAGAAAATATTGTATTTTAATGCATAAAGTAATAAAAAAAATAAATCTGCTTTTAAGTTAATATTACGGCTGATATACATCTAGAAGCTTATACATGCCACTGTGTGTTATGCGTAAATATTTATTCCACCTGGGATGGGATGCAGAGGTTGCTGAGGATGCTATATAAATGATCCAGAGCAAGCCTGAACCAAATGTGACATGTTGTTATAGATTTGAAGCAGATCCAGAAGAGTCATGACTCTCTTCTTTCTACTTTGCTTTTACTGGTTTTAATTTTTCTAAAGAAGTAGCAAAAAGTGAGGGTTTTCATTGCAGCAAATCTCATTTTTCTTCTGTACAGGTGCTGACTTCTTTTATACCATCTATTCATCACTTAAAGGTACCTTTTTAATTGGAGAGCTCATTATTTCAAGATGCTGAATGGGAGCCACATGACCTGACCTGGAGGGAACTGCATTCTCTGACTTGCAGTGGCAGCAGAGCTGGTAAGATGATCTATTCAGAGTTTTTTTGGTGGTTAGAACGGGAAAGATGCTAAACGAAAGCAACAAATATTTGGAAGCACAATATGTCAGACGGTTAAAAGCCAATGCAAATGCTTAAAATCTAACAGTATTAAATGAAGTAGTGCATATTGCCACTCTGCTAAAACAATGCATCATGAAGTTAAATAAAATGATTCAAATGATTCTTCAGTGCTTTTAGTAGTAACCTGCTTCTCTAGATGAGAAGGAGGCAGGCAGAGAAAGAGTGAGTCTCTTACGTGGCGGGAACATTCTTAGTCATAGAGCCAATATCATTACAAGGCTGTGTGCACAGCTTATTTCTTTACATGGCAAGCGACTGCTTAGGTTATCACAGGTGTCTGATTGGTTTGGGAGGCAAGATGTAATACTCCCAAATATTTCTGTAATGACTTTTAATGCAGATCAAGTTTTTTTCCCAAGTATGCTCCGTTTATCATGTAGGCTTAGTCTCTCTAATTCTCTTATGTCTTGACACCCTTCTTTCTTCTCATAATGTGCGCTATTCTTGAAGATGTGTGGATGGCTTAAAAAAAAAAAGATAAAATGAGTTGAGTGCTTTGCTATTTAAGCTCTCAGAAGTGGGCCTTTTCAAGGACTGTTACTTTAGATTGCAAGATCACTCTGCCATTTGGCACACCTTGTCCTCTTCCACAGCTGCCTCTGTATTTCTTCTTCTGAATGTATAAGCAATGAGGTTGTTTACACTGTCATTGAACATCCTCTTCTGGTCTAGCAACGAAGCTCTCAATTAAAGTATAAGGACGTTTTGTCTCCTGAGTTATTGTTCCAATCCTCAACTGTGAGCTCCTTTGGATAAACATCGTATCTCAGTGCCAATTCTTACCTTTATTTTTAACGTTGAGTATATAGTAGTAGAGGCTGACATTTTAAGTGATGTAATTTCTTAGCAGGGGGGACTTTTGACAGTGTAAATATAAGAGCTAAATACTGAACAGGGTTGGGCAGCTACAGCTCAGTACTGAAATGAGAAGTAGCAGCAGTTTAATTTTGTAAAAAAGCACTAAAGTGGTGTTACTGAAAATGCTTCACACCTTAAACATGAAATGTTAGTGTCTAGACAAGGCTGGTAGAATGTGGCAGCCCTCATTCTAAGCTTTGACTTCTCTTTCTTCCTGGCATGTTGTATTTTATGTAGTGCTCTTACTGGACATAGTTGCAGGGAGTAGGAGTAATGTTTATTGAATGAAAACTCTCTATTAAAAGGCCCCCAGGAGACAAATCTATCAAAAATGGGTTTGAAACAATACGGCAGCAAAAGGTATTAATGCTGCTCCACAAAAATTTTGGGTACTGCTGGGGTACGCTCCAAAATTGATCGTATCATGCTGGCCCATGCTTCAGCCTTGTCAACTTTTGTATGGATGTGAACTGCAGAGGTATAAGGGAAGTTCTCATACATGTGTCTCTCTTGGCATTGTGCCTTTGAGGACTTGCGCTAATGCTTCTGGACCTGGGCATGCTACTCCACTGCTATATTTATGCAACGCTTAGCAAGAATGTGAATCCTCTGCACCTTAAGGGCACATGCACAAGGAGTTGGCTTACAGAAGAGAACAAGAAAAAATGGCAGGGGATATTCCCCTCCTAAATACTGGAGCTTTTTTCCTTCTTCTGGTTTCAGCTGGACTAAACTATTGCAAACAGTGAATTTCAAGCAAAATATATTAACTGAAGTTCACAGTTACCACTCAGCTTTAGCAGTTGCTGTTTGATTCTCACTGAAAAAGCAAGTTCCCCCAAGGTAGTTCGGCTCAGAGTTGTAATAAAATTGTAATAATTTAAAGAGCTACCAGGTAGTACACCAGGGTATTTAACTGAGTACTCATAGCCATGGATTTGTCTATCAGTTTACAAATATTATTTGTCAAAATCAGAACGATTTCTAGGTGAAGCAAAAAGGAGACTAAAGATTTCGCTTGTATGATGAGTAAAATATTGCCCAGAGAATGTAAAGGCATTTTAATAAAGGCAACATGAGAGAGAAGAGTTATGGCAGGAACACAACATACACTGTAAGCAGATCAACTTTGTTGCACATACCGCTTTTATGGGAAGCACAAGGCCAGGCTAACTGGTAGGCTCCAGATGCTTTCCCCTGCTCTGGAGATTCAAAGGTGCAGTAAATCCAATTTAGCTGAGCAGTTGAGCAAGGTTTACAATTGCTTTGTGTCACTAGAGTGGAACAAAACAACCAGACCTTATGCATGAATGTGGCCTATAAACGTCAAAGAAATGAAGGGCACGGAATAATGGTATGTCCCTGAATCCTTTGCACAATTCACACGTGTCTGAGGCTGCAAGCGTGTGTCAGTGTAGTTGCATGTCCAAACGGATGAACAAGTATGCAACAGCACACGCTGAATACATGGTTACGTGTTTGTGCCAGAGTGTGTATTTTGTGTGTGTTTTCTACTTTTGGTTATTTCACCATATTACTGAAACAACTGCAACTGGTTTTTAAAACACCGGAAAATGATGTTTTTTTTCTGATAGTGCTATAAAGCACTGTATGTAAAGAGTGTGTGAAATAATGTCATCGCTCCTTTTGTCCCTGTTATTCATAACAAAGTGTTTTGCTGGTTTTCTCTCCTACTGCTGCTTTATTCAATTCTGCATTATTTTCAAAATTGTGACTCTCCATGTGTTGAGCGTAGAGTTTTTTTCCTGTGATGTAACTCAGATTTTACGGCTATTAGTTACTGTATCAAACTGCCTAAGGGCTATTAGGCAATATCACAAACTATAACAGTAGTAAAACTTTAACTCTACTTGTAATATGCAGAAAACTACCACCCATAAACTTTTTAAATGTTTGAGGTAACAGAAGAGCTGATGTTGCTGACAGTTTTATAAGGCTTACGTAAATGTTTCCTTACTCATGGTGGAATAAAACCAATGAGTTAGAGACTTTAAATGGAACATATTAAGACTGCTTATTAAGTGAAATGTCCTGAAACTGTTGTAGCTGAGGGTAAGGAATGTAAGATCATGGGAGCGCAATGAATAAGGTTTTTTTATTTCCTCCCAAATTTTGTATTACATTGTACTTTAGGATTTGTGACAGGCCCCTTATTGGCCAAACCTTTGAGGCAGATGTACTTACACCCTACTCTTAGCCATTCAGAGAAGACTTAAAAGGCTCTTTAACTTTAAAAGCCATGTTTCATTAGATTACTCATTAGAATAAATAGCTTTTTTTAAACACAAGATTAGATAAAACAGAATAAAATGAAGGATTAATACCAAGTCTCCCCCTGTCCATGGTGTCCTTGCAGGTCAGTCACTGCTTCCAGATGTGGGTCCAGTTGCCTCGGTGGCTTTTGGGATTGCAGCAGACTCTGCTCCCTGGCCAGCTTTTCTTCCTGTAGCCACACAATCTTGCCTTACTTGGCTCTGTGCTCTTCCTTACAACTTCTCTCCCTCCTTGCTGGGAATTTTTGTGTAAAAAAGGGTCACTTAATCAAAAAGGCATTTTCCCCCCCTGCCCTCAGATAATCAGTTTAAAAAGCTCTTTTCAGTTGGCTTGAGATGTTGATCCTGTGTGACATGGCACTCACCTTTGGGGCCCAAGCAGTACCCCAATCTTATGGCACACCATCCAGCCCCAGCACTCTCTGGAAGACACTGGTGTTGCTCTTGGGGAGCATTCCAGCTCCCGCAGCTGAATTGAGCACCAGCCCCACTGCTGGCTGTAAGTAGCCCTGCCACTGCTGCCTGGCAGCCAAGGGCTCTGCAAGGGTCTGGCTTACAGGTTTGCTGAGTGCTTGGATGGAGGTGGCCTCGTTGTTGTCATCTACTTAACAGATTTGTGCTAAGTGGGGTTTGAGGCTTTGAGGGACTGAAAATATGTGCACTTATTCATAACATCCAGAAAGTGAAGAGATTAAAAAAAAAAAAAATCAAACATGCTTGCTTTTCCCATTGGAAAGCTGTATCAGAGGAGACACTTTCCACCCCCTGATTCAGCTAAGTGTTATTCCCTGGACACGGACACCGAGGCTATAAAGGCATTGGCCTTTGTGCTCGCTTCTTTTCCTCTTGATGGAATACCTCCATTTTATAACCAGTCTCAACTTTTTGAGTCCTCAAGGGTCTTGACAGGTTTAATCTCTTATTTCTATCGGCCCTTTAAGTAGAGAAAGGTTGCATCTTATCAGAATAGAAGTGGTTTTGCCTCCATACAAATTAAAACGCATCTTTACTACATCAGGAGTGGTCACAAAACAACTTTCTGCTTCAGTGAGATTTAAAGTCTCTCTCCCCCCTTTACTGGCTGCAGGACATCCTTCAGCAGGGTCTGGGCTCTGCACTGGACTTTACATTCGCTGTTAATGTGTATGTTAAAACTAGATGAAACCAACATCTAAACGGTCTAATTGGACGTACATACTGTTGTCTCTTGAAGGAGACTGGACATGTTCTTGCCCAACCTGTCTAGCTACCACGGCTGGTTTGGGATGTTTGATTCTCAAAGTCTTTTCTTCCATACCATAGTATCTGGATGCTACAAATCTGGTCAGGGGCATCATCTACTTAGCACTGGTGAGATGAACTGTAGCAATTTACCACTGTCATGTACTACGATCGCTTAATGTAAACTAAACAAATTCTTGGGATAAGTGAAGATGAATATTTTGCATTTGCTGCAGATTAGGGACATGCCTATCTGCAAATATTGCAGAACAACTTCTGTAAACCAATGATAGACAGAAATGCAATAACTTGCCTAGATTCATGAAATCGCTGTCTACAGTTTGAGAAAGAGGTTTTTTTCTCTCAGTGCAGGTTTTTCCTGAAACTAAAGCCACCTTTCTACACGGGCCTATACATGCTGTTTTCTGAATTCTTTCATAACTTGGCTTGCTGTCTGGAAATAGGTTAGGAAAAAAAAAATTATGAATCATTTGCCAGGGAACATATGATCATGCCAAGGTTTGGCATTTTCTTTTGTTTGGTGTCCCAAAATGCAGTATGGAAGCTGCGAGCCAAGTTTATTAGTATTGTACTGATATGTAAATAAGAGCATCTGTAGTGTGCTTAGTTATAATAGCTGCAAATTGGGTAGTGCTTTGGTTTCCTGGTTACTAATCAGGCTATCTGTATTGGGTACATTTCAAACTATCTGTAGGTTTCATTTTCCAGCTAGTCCACAGAGGTATGTTTATGATGGAAAGCACTTCTGATTTTGTGGTTAATTCAGCAGATATAGACAAGCTAATCTATTTTAAAATCTTAGTAACCACACTGATCTCTTCTTCTGGACTGAAACTAGCACACATCAAACCCCTTAATTTTTCTGTTGTTTATATGAAGTGTCATTCTACTAAATTGCATTGTGAAAGGTGTGCAAAAAACTCATGATGGTCGTTGGAGTCCAAATCTAAAACTGCTTTTTAAAATTGCTTCCTGTCAAAGAATGATTTATTATTTTAATTTTCACTACAGCAGTTAAGGTGGTAGAAAAGATTTTTTTGAATGACTTTTTTTTGCCTGACATAACCTCATTACAGCTTCAAGGTATTTATTTTGCCAAAGCTATAACCAGTATCCACACCTTTTACCTGCCCTAGAGCTCTCCAGAGATCTCTAACCTGTGCCACTGCGGCCTCCTGCTTTCACTGATTTTATACAATTTTGAAAGTCTAAAACCTCTTCTAGGAGGAAAGTGTCAGCTTAAACTATGGTTAATTCAGCTTGAAAGAGAAAGCAATGCGAAAATCGTAACAAAAATATACTATAATGCTGCTACCTTTCATACTGGCTAGTCCTAAAATTAATTCAGAATCTACTGAAGTCCATGGCAGGAATGCCATGACTAGATACTACCAAATGTACACAGTTCGAAATGGTCTGATAACACTGAATTTTGGCTGAAGTGTCAATGCAGTTTGCTTCATGTTACGATGTGTGCATGTTCCTCCTGTCAAGTCTCATGTACTTTCTCATCACAGACTCCCACGCTGTTAGCGATTTCCTCTCCGTGTTGATGACCCATCTCATCTCTTTGCTGTCAACTCTTCAGCTGACCTGCAGTCCAGCTTCACCTGCCTCACTCGAGGGCAGGGATGTTTGCTTGATTTGGTCTTCATCATGTCTTGTTACTGATTTTTCCACTGCCAAGTTGCTTCACTTAGCCCATCACCTGCTCCCACTCAGGACTGGCTTCCTTTGGCTTTTCTTTGATGCTGAGCCCAACATTGCCAACAAGTTCCTACCTCCTCCCTGATCTAATCTCAGTAAAACCTCATTTTTTTCTAATTATGGTCTGTCTTTCCCACTTCACTATCTTTTCCCAGCGTCAAGTGCTGGTGTGCTGTGGCATGTCCTCACAACCCAGAAAAGCCCACATGGAAATCTTGTGGCCAAGGTGGATTCTTCCATGGCAAGTTTGTTCTCCCATGTTTTATTTTGCCAAGTCTTTTTAGCTGAATGTGCCATCTTCACCATTATGGGAACAAGTCACCTTATTTTTTTTAGGGAAGAAATTCATAGTCCTCTGTATTTCTGACATGCCTACGGACAACTCAGCAGGATCCTGAACTAGACTGGCCCATCGCTTCCCACCTGCCTTTGCTTGATTTGAGCTGCTTTTTTCCTTGGCTTGTAAGCTTTGGGGGAAGAAAGTTTTCTGTTTGCTCACTTTTTGCATGGGGGTAGCACAATGGGATCCATAACGAGATACCTCAGTGGTAAGACAATACAAATATAATAGTAATGTTAATTAACTGCACACTAATGACAGGTTCATTGTATGTGCTCACAGCTTTTTTTAGGGAACAAAAGAAGGACTTTCCCTGCTGCAATTGGGACTTTGTATGCAACAGGGGCTGTATCACCCTACATTGGCCCTATTCTTACCCACTTTCCCTAAGCCTCCACTCATAGCCACTATCAGAGACCATGCCGGGCCCTTTAAAATAATGCCATTGCTCATCTGCTTTTATGTCCCAGTTCTTTTAACAGCTTAAGGTAGTGATTCTTCCTCCTGCCTAGATTTTAAACGTTGAGTGCTCAATCTCCAAAATAAATACTGCATCTTGTCCCCCCTGTCTCATAGCTTTCTGACTTCCAGCTTATTCTCAATAAGGAAAACTTTTGGTACTGTATGTTTTGAAAGCTCCCTGGACATTTTGCATGCTCCTGCAGTATAACTACTATTAGTAGCATAGTGCTCTAGGGAAGGGAGTTTTGGATACTTACGAAGTTTGTTTGCAGTGCAATGAGTTTTGAAGAGGAATGGAACAACTCTCTTCCCTTTTGGAGCTGAAATGCAGATTTTGTAAATGAATACTTGAACCACCATTAATAATCTCAGCATACAGAAATAATGTGAAAAGTCAGAGGAAACCCAGGACTCTCTGAAATCAATTGCTGTGTGTTGTAGTATTTGTTCCACGTATTTGTAGTATGAATGAAAAAGATGGTGATGAGGTGCAATGAAAATATTTTTGATAGATGTCAAAGGTTGAAGGGAAAGCAGCTTATGAAAAAGTTGAATTAAGTTCGAGATGGTATATTAAATGTTTTTTCAAGAATACATACTGGCACCAGAAGATTTTAAATATTCAATTAGGAGAATGAAACTCTAGATTCCTATATTTCAAAACCACAAAATCAACAGATTTTTTTTTGATATTCAGAGTTGATTCATTGTGTGTGAATTTGAAAGAGTATATCTGAGGTTTTAGAAATATTTTAGTAAAAAGTTTTAGGTCAATATGCGAAGGTGTAAGTTAGCTTAGATCTTACTGTTGTTTATTTTATAACTTTTGGATTCTTGGAAACTCTTGTACTAACATAATATTTGATCTAAATTTTCGGTTTGATACTTCTAATGACAAAGACTTATGGCTGTTCAGCAGTGATCATTTCGGGTACAGAGAAAGTCAAGGTAGGTGACGTAAAGCAACCAGACTGAAAGCACAGGCAGCCCCAAAAAGAACTTAACATAAGTGGCAAAGCAACTAATGCTTTGTTAAAGAAACAAAACAAGCGAATATGTTACCACGATATACTCGGTAGCAGGCACAATATATTTGGAACAAAAGACTTCTTCAAAATTTCTGATTCATAATGAATACGTCAAGAAATGGTTGTTTAAAGGGGAAGATCTGGGGGGGAAACCTTCAAATTTACCTACGTGTGTCTTTGCTTGTAGCCTATTTCACTGTATGGCGTGGAGTGCAAACAGGAGTGGAAAAAAATGAGAAAAACCTTCTACTGTATTTAAAAGAATAAAAGTTAGAGATAATGTAGCTTGAAATTCCTTGCAAAACTAAAAGTTCTAGGGCTAAATGCCATCTAAACACAAATCCTTAAACCTTCAGGGATTTTGTGATGCTAAGCATCACTTAAGAGAAAAATGCTTTGTAAAAGGTATAAATAAAAGGACAATCTTTGAATATTAATAAAATATACATAGGTAAAGAGGAAATTAAAATTGATGTTAAAATTACTAGCAGCCACTTTGTGTTCTCTAGAGGAATGAGGAAATATTTTGAACAAATCTCAAGGTTGAAAAAACATTTATAACACTATGATTTAACTTTATATTATAGCAAGTGCAGGATGTTAGGAACAGTAGCCTGTAATCAACAGTGAACGACTGAAAAAAATGGAATATTATTGCCTTGGTTGGACTATGGATTTTCTGAAGTTTCGGAAATGCATCTGGATAACCACTGCGCCTCTCTAGAGAGTGATACAAAGTAATAGATGTGGTAAGAACTGTAAGTGTACAACCTTACTCAGCAGTATATAGGTTTATACTTCATTTCAGTCACAGTGAAGTGGTCTTGTGAAGACCACTGGCTTCAAACTGGATAACCTTCCATGTACATCGTGGAATCACAGTATAATTCCCTGTTATTCTTTTAATTATAGTACTGGTTTTTCTTCACTAGATGTAAAGGTGTTTTAAATAGTTGCCTGTTTATTTTTATTTGTACAAATTTGACAGTTATCACCTTTTTATCAAGGCATCCCATTACTAATGCTTAAAGCTATTGAAAACTGGAAAAAGACTGATATTGATATTTCCTGGATATTGCTTGATATTTCCTGGAGGTCATTCTCACTTTCTTAGTACAAAATTATAAAAGAAAAAATTTCCAAGTGCTTTTTTAATACAATCGATCAAATCCTGTAGCAGCACTGCATATGAACCTAAGAGGAACAGATTTGTCTCTAAAGCATTAATCCGCTTTTAATATACAGCTCAAATACTGCTGTCACATTTTGCAGCAGAAAATTCCTGAGGAATAATGTGAATGGAATCAAGAAATGTTAAATTGCACTAATTTGAAGATTGTACAGATGACATGTTAATTTAGGAACATAGTCTGGAGGAACATGACTTTGAAGAATTGCAGTCTATTTAAGGGTAGAATTGGAGGAGAATTGAGTAAGAAAATGATGTTTGGGTTTAGTGATAATACAATGAAAATGTCGGGAGCAAGCAGGCAACCTTTCTGAAGCTCAAATCTCTCCTGATCTTGCAACTGTCCTGCCAGATGGAGGGAGAGGAGGGGCAATGAATGCTGCTGGAAAATGTGCAGGCTGAAGGAAAATGAAATGTTTGGTGTGATGGTGCTCCTCCAGCAGCCGGCTGTGTTGCTGGATGAACTGGGTTTCCCACTGGCTCACCTGGATCTCGGGCAGCCTCTGAGTCCCAACATGTCCCAGCTCCCCATGTTTGTGGCTTGTGCTGAGCTGGAGCTCTAGCTCCTGGGGTTTCTGGCTCTGGCACAAGCTACTGATGTGATAGTGATTTCATTTAGGAGGGAGCTAGGAAATGTGTGGCTTTTGTTCCAAATCAGAGTGAAGCCAAGTATCCAATTGCTCTTTGAAATGCAATAGCTCTGGCCTGGAAACTGCAGATGAGTGGAATCCCTTTTTTGCCTTGTACCATTCAGATTCAGGGTTGTGGCACTCCTGCAAATAACCCAAGTCTTTAGCTATTCTCAAGCACTGGCCTAGTTTCAAGTTGGCATGGAGTAGTTTAAGGCAATTATAAGGTCTGTGCCAGCTAAGCTCTCTGCCTGCCCCTTTTGTAGAGGCAAAGGGAAGCAAAAAGCACCAGCTGTTTGGAGAGCCTCAAGAAGCAAAGCTGGAGTTACTGTGTTAGGGCTGGTGACACAAAATGGGAAGGCAATGATTTCAGGGATTAGTATTTTGCCAGTGGAGGGTCTGGACTTTGTTATCACATAAGAGTTCAGGCCAGCAGCAACGAAGTCTCATCATTCAGGAGCTGCACAGGCTGTGCAGAGCTGAACAAGACACAGCGCGAGTTGTTCAGGGACATTCATCAGCAGAGAAAGACCGAACACACTTGTCCTCCTTCCTTTTTAGCCTCCAGTGACCTTAACGGTGTCCATCCATCATAATCCTGCCAAAACTAACCCCAAAATATTTGACAGAGTGACTGCAGAAAATTTAGACATCTATATGGCTACACAGAGTAGTATCCGAAGAGCTGCTTCGGTAAGCTGTTTTAGAAATTTCTTTTTGCAGAGCCCTGAACTTTTGCCAACGCAAAGTACTATGGAAAGAAAACTAAGACAAAAGCTCTTTTCCTTACATCAAGTACCCCAAGAATTGGCAAGATGAAGGAAATATATGTTGAAGTGAAAACAGCAGCTGCAAAACTATTGCTTTGACTGAGTAGCAAGGTGTTAAAGTTTATGAGGAACAGTAAGCATTCACCCAGTAGGGAAATGACAGTGCCTGGCTGCAATCATACGAATGGCAAAAGAACTAAGATTTAGCACTGTGCTAACACCAAATGGATAGTGCTAGAAAGGGGAAAGGAACAGGGTGATGAAGATAAAGGAGCTGGTCTACAGTCCCAGAAAGAGAAAAACAGCCTGCTGCTCTGCATAATACAACAAATGCAGTTTCACTAGCAGCAAAAGAGGCTGCAAATTAACCTAAGGTAGTGAAGAATAAAAATAGTCTTGGAAGTTAACAGGTCACTGCTCAATTAGAGGAAACAACTGCGTAACCATTAAAATCGCAAGTCAGAGGACTGTGAGCAAATGAGCAAAATGTGGAAATGGATAAAGGGTATTTGAGAGCAAATAATGGGGAAAATCTGGTGGTTCTCAGTTTGACTAAAAGTAATGACCTTAACCAACACAAAGCACTCAGCAGAAGGTAAATGCATGGCTCCATTAAAGGCTGTAAGTGTTAGATAAAAGTGACCTCTAATGGGGAATACAAAAAACTGATGGCCTTAAAGATAAGTGTACATGCAGGCTGTAATGTGAACATTTATTTTGATGTCAGAGGGCTAATGGCTGCAATATTTTAAGAGGAAACTTTAGAAGTTTGATGAGAATGAGAGAAAAGTCTAGTTGCCCCAGGTTATGCCCATGTGTGTGATCTCGGCATTGCTGCTGCTCTGTCATGTCTCGGGGTCCCTCCCGAAGCCGCTCACCTCTGCAGGGCAGAGTGTCTTCAACAGCCGGGTCAGGTCTTCGATGGTCCGGCTAATTACTCTGCAATAGCTAAATTAGGTGACTGCAGCTGGTGCTCCGCTGGTGAGGAATACAGCAGCACTTCGGTAGAGTGCAGTAGCTTTGCTGTCAGTAATTGAAATGATCCTGAAAGAAATGAGCAATAAAATAGTTTAGCTTTTAAAGCAGCAGTGATAAAGGAAAACAATTCTGTTGCAATTATGCTGCTAAAAAAAAAAGGAAAAAGGGTAAAAAAAAATATTCTGCAAAGTCTCCTTGGGAATATTTACCCACTAAACAGTAGATGAGCAAAATACCTGAAAAATATTCTCCAATTTTAAAGTCTGTGTTAATTAAAATTGAAGACAGGATTTCCTTATAGGGAAGAGAGAATGCAAATAAAACCAGAGGTATTCAAAACTTGATGGAAATATCCCCAGTCCTTTTGGAGTTCCCACATCTGCATTGGAGTAGTGTTTAATGGTGTCATGCTTCTGCGCAAACAAGGCTTTTAAATGTTAGTGGAACCTAATTTTTTCTTTTTTTTTTATAACTCAGGCTTGGTCCTACCTGAACTCAGAGATACCACTCAGCCTGTTTAAAAAAAAAAGAAACAAAACAAACAACACCCCCCTGCCCCAAACCAAACAAAAAAACCCCACTCGCAAACCCAAAACAGGCAGGAAAGCAGGGCAAGGAGGGAGAGGAACAGGTTAGGTTTTTGGTGGTTTTTTAAAAATTTTATTTTATTTTTTTAATTGCAAGCCTGTTGTCTAGATGGAGATGTTGACGCAAGGCTGCTGCAGCAGGGGTTGAATTTCTGGCAGATGGCCCTCTGCACCTCTAATAAAAGACACAAAATCACAGCCAATAAAAAATAATTGGAAGAGAAAATCCTGAGAATGAAATGTCAAATAGCACTAGAAATGCTAACACAGGAGGGAAAATTATTAGTAAATATATAGGTGAGACTAAACCCTCTCCCTTTATGAGTGGAAAAGGGCAGCTGTAGGTGAAGGGCAAATACCCTCATATTAAGTATCTGATTGGGATTATTATCACTGCTTATTAGAAGAAGGGTTGGGCATCTCAATTATAAGCCCAGAGAGCAGGGATTCTGCAATAGAGACAGTACCCGAATAATTGGTGAGAAATTAGGAGCTTTAAAAGTGAGAGGACATAAAAAGCAGCAATTCTTGCTTTTTATGGGGCAATCCTTGGAAAAAAACTGGTGGTGAGGCAGGCCATGCTGCATTGCTGCATCCCAAAACATTAAATGTCAGAGATGTTTGCCCATGCATATTACTTTCCATAGAAGAATTAGCCTTGATGGTGGCGAAGGAAATCTTTCCATTTGCTCTTGGTTCCAGTTGAGTGGGGACACTGGAGGGGCAGAGGGGACAGGCTGCATTATATGTCCCTGTCTGGCTGCAGCAGTGCAATGTGCACGGGTTTGTGTTCTTCAGCTGCCTGACAGCATTTTCACCAAAAAAAGGGTGCAATACACATTTTGGGCAAATTGAGCCAAGCTGGCCAAGGCTTGTTATATAGAAATTGTTGAAACAAGCTCAGCTCATGATGATTGTGGTGGGTTAGGACTTGTGTGTGACAAGGTTGAGTTTGTGGTTTGGTGTTTGCTGTTATGTTCCATGATGATTAGCAGTAACTGCTTATAAATCTAATACTGATACAGACCCAGTTGTTTTCTTTCATACCTTTGTTACATGATGCAGGGGCAGGCAGAGATTTGCAGTTCATATAGGAGACCAGATATAAGGAAAAATGGTTGTGAACAGGTACACGGAGTGAGGGTTTGTTGATGGATAAGTGAAGGGAGGTGTCATGGTTTCAGCCCAGCTAGTAACAAAGCACCAAGTAGCCGCTCGCTCACTCCTCCCTGGCCACAGTGGGATGAGGAGAAAATCCAAAGGCAGGCTCGTGGGTCGAGACAAGGACTGGAGGGATCACTCCCCACTTATGGTCACGGGCAAAAGACAGGCTCAACTTGGGGAAAAAACAAAATCAATTTAATCTACTACAAATCAAATCAAAACAAGGATACTGAGAAGGAAAACCAAACATCAGAATCCCTTCCCCCCACCCCTCCCACCTTCCTGGCTCAGCTACATTCCTGGTTCTCTCTCCCTCCTCCCCCCGGTGGCACAGGGGAANCACCAACTTCTCCAACATGGGTCCTTTCCGCAGGCTGCAGTTCCTCACAAACTTCCCCAGTGTGAGTCCTTTCCGCGGGCTGCTCTCCAGTCTCACACTGCACCAGCGCAGGCTTTCCCATGGAGTCACAGCCATCTTGGGGGGCCTCCGCTCCCCCACTCACCCCCATGGGCTGCAGGGGGACAGCCTGCCGTCTCCCCACGGGCTGCAGGGCCATCAGCCTCCTCAGGCGCCCCTCCTCCCCCTCCTTCTTCACTGACCTCAGTATCGGCAGAGGGGTTCTTCTCACGTTCCAATCCCACCACTCACGGCCGGTTCCCCTTCTTCAATCTGTTCTCCCAGAGGCGCTCCCACCGTCACTGATGGGCTTGGCCTTGGCCAGAAGCAGGTCTGACATGGAGCCAGGGGAGCTTCCAGCAGCTTCTTACATGAGCCACCTCTGCAGCCCCCTCCCCTGCTACCAAAAAACCTGCACCACAGAAACCCCTAACAGGAGGGTAACAGCAACAGGCCAGATTCAAAATTGCTCATAAAAATTTAACTTTTTTTGGCTTGTAAATGTACAAACCCCTTCTCTATTATCTGGGCAGTCTTGACTGTGCTAACCTCTTTTCCATTAATGTGCAAGATGTAAACACCCACTCAGACATTCCCTGTCCTGTAGGCAGTTCAGCAGCTAAAATTCAGATTCAGAAATTGGCTGCCTAGTAGTAAACCATTATTGTGGAGGTAAGCATCCTGGAAACCATGCAGCTGTCACTGCAAGATGGTTATTTAAATATTTAGAAACAGTATGGCTATGGAGATCTGTAGTCTGAGCATGACTGAGCAACCTTTATGGCTTTCTAATGAGCCAGCCCAAACAAGACACAGTGGCAGGCTGAAATGGAGCTGCTGATGACTTTGTTACATCTCCACTTACGTGGTTGTGTCCCACCTCACACCTGTGTCAGTAGTTTGTCATGCAGGGTAGAAAAGTTTCAAAGAAGTGCCAGACGTTGCAGAGGGAAGCACGATAGTGGAAATTCAGCTGTATCGACTATTTGAAGTCCCCAGCCATGATGTCTACTACCTAGCATTTTCTGGAAGCAGCAAGGCTGATGGAAAAGAAGAGGCGGATACAAGAGAATTGCTTCATTAAATACATTTCCATGTCCAGCTGGCTTCTGTGTGCTAGAGAAGCAAAGTGAATTAAGCAGATATAAATATAAAAAAATACAAAAATGAATAGGAGTTGAAGCTCTATTGAAAATATGAGAACTGAAAGTTTACATCAGAATATATTTCTTGTCACCACTTCTTAGAGGAAACTTCTAAGCAGACTGATGGCTCTGGGGGTGGGAAAGAGCTTGGGAAATATTTCATCTTTAGAAGCAGGTCTGCACTGGGTGGGGGGGATGTGTTTATTGGCTTTCGTGCATGCAGGACTGTGTTAGCCAGTGACTGTTTTAGCTGTGTCTGTGGCTAGCAGTGAATCCAGGGATACTAGCAGCTCACAGAGGGGTTGTCCTCTGTGAATTTGGTAGGTCTTGGAAAATGTTCCCTGTCTGCTCGGAGAAAGACTTGGTGTGTCCTTCTACTCTCTGTTCCTTCTAGGAGAGAAGAAATGTATCCACCCAACAAGCTGTTCTTGCTGTCAACATGACAGTTTGTTTATGGGTTATTAATATCCAGTGTCACTGTGGAAACTCACTTTTGCTTTCACCCACCACAAATTATGAAATAGTGCACTTGCATCAGAAGGCCTGGAAAGCAGGTGGTTCAATTACATACTTACTACCTGCAAAATGGGTCTGGCATCCATGTTTGCCAGGCTGAAGATAAGATGGTACTGAAGTACCACGATGCCAGCAGGGAGGAGTGTCTGTGCTGCTTCCTGCAAGACTCATGGGGAATATTTCTGCATGGGAATATTTTCGATGTGGGCCATTTTCAAGATAGTGCTGTGTTCAAGGTCCACTATAAGTCATCTGAAAGTGGGATGAGCGTAGCTGGACTGGCTCAAAGGGAAAAAAGAAATAACATGTGGTTTGCGTTCTCCAACCTGGCAGCATTGCCCAAAACCTCAAGGGCAAAGATTGCAGAAGTTAATGCTATAATGGGGGTTTGTAAGGCAGGAGTGTTACATACGCTGCTTTTTTTCTATTTTTATCGCATTGCTATAGTGGTGCACTACAGTGACAGTTTGCCAGCTCTCAGTTTGGGATAGATGTTTTGTGCTTGTGACACCTTGATCCTTCTAATTAATAAATGCTTGTAACTCAGTCTCATGAATCTTCCTTATTTTGGCAGGCATCTGCATGCAACCAAAATGATTTATTAACAAAACTGAAAGGATGAACAAGGCCCATTTAGAAATTTGTAGTGCAGGAATAGATAAATTGAATGTAATTGGCAGTGCATGTTTAAGTGTGCAAAATGTTACGAAAAAGAAAACACTGCAAAATAGAGAAAATAGCCGCAGAGCCCAGGGAAGCAGGAGACTCAGAATGAGGTCCCTTCTTCAGGAGGAACATTGAGGTAATGTGTAGGTGGGGAGAGTTGCGTGGCAGTAGATGAGTATGTACACTCATCTCATGGCTGGCTAGAGAGTTTGGAAGTGCCTGCGGGATGTGGAGAGGAAATGCATTAGGAGCTCGGTCTCACCATGGTTTAGCAGGGGTCACAACTGCCTCTTGTGCTCTGTTATCCACCAAGGTTGGTGGGTGGTCCTGATCCTTGTTCTTCTTAGGGAAGTGTTTATCCTTCCCAGTACACATGCTACCCTGTGATGTGGGCAGCTCACTAGTCTTCCCAACACATGCTCTTCCCCTTTAGTCTGCTAAAGGATGATCCTGTCCCTAAAATTCATCTCCAATGTGAAGCCTTGCCAGGTGAAAACCTGTGCTTCTCCAGTGTGATAGCAGTGATACTCCCTGGGTGACTTCTGCTTTCTGGCAGCACCTGATTGATACAGGTTGCAATTTTTTTATGAGGAAAATGATACAGAGAAAAAGGAGCTTTTATCACTGCTAGAGGTAATGAAGATCAGTCTTTTACTATCAATAAACTGGTAGCTGGTACTATGACTATTACTGTCTTACCAGTGTGTCAAAGTACGGCTGTGATCATGCACAAGAAAGTAAGTGTAAGTATAAGACCTGGAGGGATTGGGGCTTAGTGCACTAGACTTAGGAGAAGAGGGTGAAGAAATTGGGCTTGTTTAGTGTACTGAAGGAGAGGCTAAGGGTGATTCAACAGCACCCTGCAGCTACTTGAAGAGCAGGTGTCCTGGTTTTGGCTGGGATGGAGTTAATTGTCTTCCTAAAAAGATCATTGAGTCAGACTCATCTTCAATGCCAGACAGCATGGCAGGGGCCACAGGCTGTGTCTTGTGAGGTTGGGGTTGGAGATTGGAAAAAGCTTTTCTACTCAGGAGGATGGACCAGCAGTGGACTCTCCGTCCTCAGAGATTTTCACAACTTGACCAGACAAAGGCCCAGTTGATCCAATCTAATGTTGGAGTCTCCTGGGACACTGTGGCCCTGTGGCTTTATGGAGTCTGGGCCATCTGAAGGCGTAGAGCAACATAATTATGTGTAAAAGAAGGAAGCATAAGTAGAATTTGGAACAAATTTACCACCTAAACTTCACTGTAAATATTGTGCAACTGATCATTCACATGTACCAGAATCAAACCATGTAGGTAAGAAAAAAAGCTTACCTAGGTAGGTGAATAAATTTCAGGAGTTTTTTCTATTTTGGTTTGGGCAGGCATTTGGTTGCTATATTTTAGTAGCTGCTCCAGTGCAGACTGTCAAACTACCTGCTTACTGGGTCAGGATTACTAAAGTCAGCTCTTCAGAAGAGTAATATCTGTGACCTTAGTGGCCTGGCAGCGGCAGATCTTTCTCTCTAGATGATTAGAACCCTACAAGGGCACTGGCTTAAATGCAGGGCAACAATTGAAATATGCCCATTTATATGAGCCTAATTGGTAATGGGTGCGTACCTTCTCATTTACATATAGAAGACACACATAAAAACCTGCATGTAATTACTGCTTTGTGTATAGGATTTGAAGACTTGTATCTATTGCTCAAATGATAAACTACAAGGTCTTAACTTGAGCCACAGAGTTCTAGGATTTAATTCCCTGTGGGAAACCATGTGTTATTTACTATGTTTGTAAGAAAACAATTGACAAAAATTAAGCCAAAAGAAAAACAAAGGATTAGATAAAGATTATTCTTTATGGGGTTTGGGAGAAGATTCTTTTGCAGGTGATACAAAGAATAAAGAAGTGGGGAATCTACCCTTTACAGTATATTAATTATCTGTACAGTGATATTAGCCTTTGCTACATATTCAACAGTAATTTTTGCTATGGAGAAAGCAGTGTAAACATGTGAAACTATCACATAATTGCTTTTAATATTAGATGCAACATGGTTGAATTTCTCTACCAAAAATCATCTAAATGAGAATATAATGATGTAATATATAATTAATATAACATAGTATAAATATGAATTTCCTTCCTTTAGAAATTTGTGATGTGAAGGTGTGATTTCATTGTCTAAATAAGCATCTTTGTTGCTGGGGGATGCTCTGCCTGGCCTCTTGCCACTGCCTGCGGAGAGCACAGGTCTCCTGGGATGTTCCTGTAGGTCCCACCAGCAATTCTTTTGTCCTGCCTGCTAGGTTGTACCTTGGTCTCTGTTAGCCTAGCGTGTAGGAAATGGCATTAAGTGCCGTAAGTGTTGGCTACGTCAAAGAAATGGGTGATGGGATTTTAAGGGATGATGTGAAAATCACAATTGTTGGCATTTTGAAATGAACAGCCTTCAAATAACATCATTTTTTAAAACAATAAATGCGAGGCATTGGGATGGAGGCAGAAGTTCCAGCTGATATAATTTTGAAGTATTTCAACATATAAATAGATCTGGGCATGAACCACTATGCAAGATTTTAAATCATATTTTGCATTTGATTACTTGCTGGTTTATATACAGTTCATTTCAAGATTCTGGTGTTGACTGTTTTTTATTTGACAATCAGGATGCAAAACATGGGTGTTTCAGAGCTTTTGCAATCAAAGCTACATTTCAGCCTTGTAATGGAGCTGTTTTCTTTCACTAGAAATATACCAATGGTAAATTGTTTCCATATATATGGTTGCAAAATATTAAATAGGTAAATAGTCTTCCTTTTCTTTGAGTATATTTAGAAACATTCATTATACAGACAAAAAATATACACCCATTAAACTGGAGCTGTTTGGAGTTTGAAATATCTAAACCCATACAGTATTTTAATGTTCACTGTTCATTTCTTTGCTTTACAGAGTAAATAAAAAAAAAGAACTTTCTTTGTTCTTATACAAACATTAATAAAATAAAAATCTTCAGCATGAGGTTTGCTCGAACAAAAAGGCAATATTAGGCCTTGGAATAATATTTCTGCAGCAGTTACGTGAAAAATGAACTTCATCTCTGTTATTGCACAAAACCCAGAAGGAGATCCTTGGCTGGTAGAAAACATCACTCAATTTGGTTTACATCAGATAAATTTTTTTGTGTATATACAGCTCAGGGAAAGATGGGGGATAATCTGAGTGGGGAGAGAATCGCTTTCTCTGCTGTAGTCCAGAGGTATTTGTAGCTCTGCAAGACTGGCCAGGTTCACCGGGAGAAGGTACAGGTGTGTGTTTCCCATTTTCCCATTCAGAGGATTAACTCATGGGACCATGCCAAAGCTTCGGTCACAGGCTGGACGGGTGAATGATTTGCTCGTGCGTTTGTGGATAGTTTCTTCTTTCTCCTTCTTCTCAGTAACAGGATGTTTGCTCAGAGGGGAAACCTGAATATTTAATATGGGCATAAGGAAAACGTTTTGTCTTTGGAAAGAATGGTTACTGTTTTTTCTGGTAATTCATATGTAAATACATTTGTTGTTCAAGGACACTGGATGAATGCTCTGAAACAATCAGCCCTTTTCCGCAAACCTTTTATAAGACACTAAATATACACAAATCTTTGTACTGCTTTATTTGAAGATATAATGCCAGTCCTTTTTTTAATTATATCACACTCCATATTCCCCTACCCTAGTGGTTGCACTGTTATTTTTATATATAAGTAAAGCATGGGTAATGTTTAAAGGATAATGTAGCCATGGAAAAATAGTAAGTGATACTTTGGCTGAGTGCTGCTTCAGCTTTGACAGCCAGACGGAAACAGATTTGATTTGTAATCACAGGACAACTGCTACGGTTGAATATTTATTGGCTGGAGCTGAAGGCTGGATGCTCTCTGCTCTCTCGGGAGGTGTCGCAGCTTTTACTCACGGCTCGGTGCTCACCGACGAGAGGTGGAAATGTGCCACTGCTTTCAGATATTTCAGTCTCTCGGTTTGTCTCTGGCACCTCTAGAGTTACTTAATTTGTTGTTGCAGTTCCTGAATATGTATAAAAGGAGATAACTGGGGGATTAAATCATTGATGCAGGGGGTTGTGATATGACCAGGGTTTAAATCCCATGAAATTAGTGGGGTGTCTCCTGTGAACTGCGATAGTCTCTGAATTGTTCCTATGGAGAACGGGGGGAGGAAAACCTTACATGAGCAGACAAAGAAATTTCACTTTGCCATTGAGCTCTTCCCCCTGCATATGCTCTGTTGGGGTCCCTGTGTAGAAGATTATGCTGAGGGATAAAAGCATAACCTGCTCCAAGCATCTACGCTTTGTGATGCTGGGGGGGGTTGATTTTGCATGCTGTTGACAGTCCTGTCCCTCTTGCGCACACACTTTAAGTGCAGATGTACTTTAAGCACGTTAGTGATCCAAAGAACTTGTTCTCCACTGTATGGTGGATTTAAACTAAATGAATGTTTATTCTTCCTACTTATCGGTGTGTAGGAGGGTGGGATTAAGTTGCATAAAAAGAAAAAAGTAAAAAGTAAGAAGCAGCATTTCTATTTTTTTCCCTGGTCCCAGATGTGTGACTGGAGATTTGAAAAGTCTCTCTTGGTCAGTGAAATTCAAACACAGATTAAGTTTTCAGTGACAACTGATGCACTTTGGTGTGTTTGAAGAAAGAGGTTTTCAGGTAACAAAATTATATCAAACAACTACACAGCACTGCATTTCTTTCAACTGTCTTCCACTGGCAGGGAATGTAGGCCAAATTTTGTTCCCATTGGAGCCAATAGGAGCTCAGTGATGCTGATTTTGGAATGAGCAAGATTTGGCATGGTATATGCAGGTTTCAGGCTGAAACAAATGTGCATTAAAAAACCATTTCATATGTAGAACATAATTTTGTCCAAGTCTGTGGAATTTTGAAAATATAATTACTATTGTTGAAGTCTCAGCTTACAAATGTAAATATGTGCACGTTTAGAGTTCAGTCTTGTATGAGTTTTGCAAGTAGGAACTTGCTATGGGCTTTCTGGCACTGATTTAAGCCTACGTGAATGTACAGTGTCTATAAAGCAACATAATTGAATTAATGTGTTTGAAATGGATCTTATGTAAAATATAACTGAAAGACACATTTCTATTAATTTAAAGAATATTAACATTAAAGTATTGCCTTGTAAAGCAATTTAATTCAATGGTCTGGAGACAATTGTTAGCTAAATTAGTGTAACTTTTGAGAAAACACAAGAACAATTGAGTTACTCCAGATTTATGCTTGTCTATCTGAGACCCCGATCTGTCTGAAGGCAGATAAAACATTGTTCCACATTACTGTAACTTAGTAACATTGCAGAAAGATTAAAGCATAAAAGTGAATGCTGTGTAATTCAGCAGTTCAGAATACAAGAGGGAACAAGAGGGATGAAATAGGTTTGTTCCTGAATCATAGTTCAGAATTTCCTGGGTTTTGTGCATAGCCATCATCATCCATACATTTTCGTTAATGTATACTACTTATATATGTAATACAGTTTTTAGTCCTGTTCTTCAGGTCTTAGGACTGTTACGATCACAAAATGTTATTTACCTATAGGTCAGCATCCCAATATAACTTCACCAGTATGTACTTCAGTTTTTTGATTTACATTCTCTTTCAGTGTATTTTTACTTCAATTATAAGAAATTGTAAGAAAGGTGCCAGCAGCTGAAGGGTCTTTTTTTATATTTAGAGCAGCTGCACCCACAAAGTTGCATTATAAAACTGCATGGTTCCCCACAGACACAAAAAGCCACAGTATTATTAGGAAGGATTTGCTCCCGGGTGAGGGTATTGCAGCCTTTGCACCTAGACCCTGAACTTTTCATTAAGGCTGTCAAGAGAAGGGTCAACCCCAGCAAAATGTGGCTGTGTTGTCTGCAATGTGTTTCATTCATGTCACGGCCTTTGTGTATGTCTTGCTTTTTAGTGAGGCATTAGAGAACTTTTTTTTTTTTTTTCACAGCTCACAGGACCGAACCTGCTCTCAGGCAGAAGCAGGTGCAGCTAGAGGTGGAAGTTGTGCAGTTCTCCTGGCCCCTTCTCTCTCAACCAACAATTGTCATCCAAGATGGATCAGGAGGGACAAATAAATTTTAAACCTGTGATGTTTCACTTTTGGTTTGAATCCTACAACTACTAGCACAGCTAAAGCACAGCAAATGCCCCGTATTGTGAGTTTCAGCTAAGTATAAATAATCATGACAATCTCTTATTGCTTTTATCTCTAGTATTCCAAAACCATTGTAAAATGCACAAACTGTACTTAAGCCTTTATATAAACATTTTAATGGTAGCCAAGATATTAAAGCATATTTCTGGGGAAATATGCACTGCCAGCAAAACCAGTCATGCCAATGGATGTCTTGTTACTGGAGGAGTTGAACTTGTAAAGGGCTCTTGCAGGATTTGGTAGAAGTTTGGTGTGAGGCAGTCCTTATGCAGTGCTGATCAAATAGTTGCTGAATGAAGGAAAATGCTATCTGATTGTCTTCATTTCAGAGCAAAAGAATAAAACATTCTGGAAACTGGAAAAACAGAGCAGTTAAAAGCCCCACCAGATCTGAATCCCTCTGGATACTGTGCTTCATCTGTCTGTAAGTGCTGTGTGCCAGCAAGAAGGGAGATGGTTGGAAGTAGCCTTGTATTTCACAGTTGCTGTTTTTTTTTTTTACTGTTTTCTGTTAACTCAGAGGACAATAATTATGAAAGTACCATACAGACATTAGAGGGGATCTAGGGTCTAAATAAAAATGAAAAATATGAGGGGAATGCTTTTATGTGATAAGTATGAAAAGAAAGGTGGAACTTGGGAGCCTTTGCAACTTGTATAAGACTAAAAACTCAGTCTTGCAATGTAAGGAGAACTAAGTATTTGATAAAAGGCTATGAGATGCTCAGAGAGGGACTATGTGAGATCAGAAATTAACCCTCACCAGACCAGTGAGATTTTACCAAGAAGTTGCTCATCAATGAAACGTTTAGTGGGCAGTGATTTGAGTTTGTGATGGTGGCAGCAAAACAAACAAACAAAAACCCATAAAGGGCCATAATGTAAGATGTTAGGTGAAGCTCAAAAGTTTTCAAAACCTGTAAGATAATTCTAAAGGTAAATAGATTAAAAACACCCCACCCTGCCAACATAATGAGTGTTAGTAAAAAATCAAAGACAACAGTTTGGACAAAGGAGATGATGGGAGTCCCATTAGCTTGGAGGAATTCTTCATAGGAGCAGGAGATAATGGTGCAGCAGCAGATGAATAGACTATTTTCTGTCTGAAAGCTAATGCTTTTGGTTGGGTGCTAGAGCACAAATCAATGTATTGCCGGAAAGAGGGATATTATTACTGTGAGAAAAGCTAGAAGCAGTAGAAAGTAAACAGATGAGATTCAAGGCTTTCAGCAATGAGCTTATCTCCACTTCACGGGTATTTCTACAGAAGACTTCAGAACATAACATTTGGAAAAGGTGCAATATTTAATTGTAACTAGATGGGGGAACGGGGAACCAACCCAAGATTTGGTTAGAGAAGTGCCAAAGCCCTTGGTGTTATCCAATATCCCATTCATTGGGGAAGCAGGGAATGAATGCAGGGGTGGCACAGCTTGCAGCATGCTGCAAAACAGAGAGGTGCTCCCAGAAAAAGAGAAAATGGAGGCAGTGAGACTTTTGCAGGTTAACTGTTTCTGGCACACGGGTGTTAGTCAAGCCCCATATTTTTGTGTAGTGCACTGACATAGATAATGCAACTATACTGGTCTCTGATCATGTCCAGGCCTTGGACTGCCTTACAGAGGGTGGATTAGAGGAAAAATGTGTGTGTATTGCAACATTAGAAAGTTGTTTGCACTTTTCCCCTTAGTTGTACATGGTACTGCATAGGTATTTTTGGTAGAAAAAATACTTGAGCTTAACACTGGTAATTAAATCTTTTTCTTAAATGTACTTTTTCTAACTTGATAGTTACTAGGTCTTCATGTATGAGATCTGTCTGTTGTGTATTTTTTTTTTTAATATCTCTGTTATTAGCTTTTTGAGGGGGGGTTCTGACAAACAAAAGATATGCTAACTTCTCATTCTCCTTGCTAACGAGTTGACTTGATATCTTAATATCTAGAGATCACAATGACTGCAACTTTTCCTTAGCTACACCTTCATCTCCAAAATCTATCTTAAAATGAAGAAAGGGGGGGTGGAGATAAACTTTATGAAATAAAGTCAAGACGAGAACATCTTCCTCAAAGAACTGACAGGCGAACCAAGATTTGGAGTCTTCTGGTGGGTTAAGGGTCAGTTTTCCTCTGAAACAAATCACTAGCTAAAAGGGGAACAAGAGGGCTATAAAAACTCAGTGTAGGCAAGAGCAGGAGAATTCTTTTGTATGGCCAATATATACATACATTTTCAATAAGAGACCTTTTGGATTGAATTTATCATGCCATAAAGCCTTTCCATTTTAAGTTTCACATTTTAGAATTCGTAAGAAACCTAATGCAGAGTATATGATCTTCTATGACATTAACATTTCTTGTTAAAGTCCTGATGGGAAATTTTGAAAACTGAAATTAAAAGTAACTACATTGTAGTGTGAAATCTGCTGGCAGAATGAGAGGTAATAATAGCACATCACACCTTTCAGGTTTGCTCTGTGTCAGTACCAGGAGTGAAATAATTAATGTAGGAAAAAGTTGTCATGTTCTGCCAGATGACTGAATACAGTTTAATGTTTGCAAACTGAGAATAAAACAGCTGCCTAAGTGCAGCGTGATTTTCTTGATTCCGTATGTTGGAGGATAAAGCTGGAAGTGAGCCTGGGTGGGTGTATTTTGCATTTATTCCAGCCCCTTGAGTGTGTGGGGTGTGTGCTACCATGATACACACCCAGTGTGCGTAGCTGGGGAGGAAGAGCACAGAGCTGCCCACAGTCTGTGCAATGTGTGTTTGAGAGCAGGAATGCCTTAGCGAGTAGTGCAAGTGATGGGATGTTGGTGGGGAAAGGCTTGCTTCATCTAGTTATGCACTCTGTGAATTTGACTCCCTACCAAGTCCACATACTCCGACCTAGACTTGCTTTACAAAGTCTTATGCAACCAATGTGCTGCCAGTAGTGCAGAAGGAAGAGAATTTATCCCAAACCCACTCCTATCTCACTAGCCTGGACTACGTTATGTTCAGAAAGCTGCATTCGGTGGTGATGCGCAGGAGTGAGAAAGTGAAGCAGGAGGAAGGTAGATTATTCACTGATAAATAATAGTTCCAATAAATTTCTGCAACTAAATGCTGAGGGCACCTGGAAGAACATAATCAGAATGGGCCATTTGTAGCGATTTTTTAAAAAAAGTGCCTTGAGTAGTTACATGTAAGTTAAAAGAATTTGATTTTCATTCCTTTCCTGGTTTGCTTATCGTAACACAGGCTATAGCACATGCCTTGTTCTCTCTGAAGGGTTTCTATGGCCCTAATTACCATGTTGGAAGTACAGAAATGTTACTGTCTGAGGAGGAAGAAATGTCTCCAGGGTGTCTATCCCATCGTACGAGTGCTGTGTAAGATAGAGTGAATCATCCACATTCATTTAGGTTTATCTCTTAGACTATAGAAAGAACTGGATGAATGCCTTAAACTAGGACCCTAAGTATGTGATGGCTGTGGCTGGATGGAGTGAAGGTCTCATGGGCAAACTAAGGCTGTTTTCTGTGCCATACCCAAAATTGTTCTGCACCAGTAAGCGAAAACAGAAGATGGTCACTTGACCAATGTGGGGAGAAAAGGGGCATGGAAAATTCATGGTGGGAAGAGAAATGGTAACAGTAATCCTTACTTGGCATTCATTCCTGTTTTGCCTCTGCCATATCACCCAGTGCAGCGTTTCTGGGGAGAGCCTGATGTGCCTTCTCCTGGCTGTGAGCATGGACTGGGTTTTCCGCATGGTGGTATAAAACTGCTAGACAGGGGAAAAGGCTCTTGGTCTGATGAACCAGTTCAGAAACAGATTTAATCTCTCTGAGATTTATGTTGCTTTTCCCTGCAGCTGCGGTTAGGGTTTGTTGGGATTTGCAGACTATCCTCCTTCTCCCTGATGCTTTTAAGTGAATCTTAAGATTGCTGTTGCTGAGGGGGCAGTTCCCTGCAGACCCATCTAAACCAGACAAGGATCTCTGATATTTAAAGCACAGGTCTAAGAGATGATGAACGCAGGAATCTGCACCTTGTGTCTGGCAGAGCTATTGACTGAGAGATGCAGTTCCTTTTATTGAGATAACATGGGGATGATCTGGTCTGGGGCCTCTTCCTCCATTGGCAAGCCATGAAAAATTGTTACTGAAATACATGGGTAAATTATTCTTTCCTCTCTTTCTCTTTGGGTTATAAAATACCGCATGACAGATTAGGAAAACACACAAAATTTGCAAAAGGTAAAAAGAAATTACCTAAATGAAATACTTTACTTTTTTTGATTTACTTTGTCCAGTAATGAACATCTAAATTCATATGCCATAAACAGCAATGATACACGAGGAAGGACAGCTTTGTAGGCCTCCCCTCTGTGCATTACCTTTGTAAAATTAATTTGTTGTCATTTCCCCCATATATTCTTTTTACAACGCACAAGAATGTAAGAAGCCGAAGGAGCAGCGTCAATGAAAGTAAAATCAGGACACCTATATACAAATAGAAATAAAACGGATAAATATACAACAATGAGAAATATATTTAAAAGATTAATTTTATCATTAGCTGAATCTTTTAGGGCAATTTTGCTGTCACCAAAGCAGCATTAATAAGCAAGTCTACAGTAGGACACAGCAGAGCTGTGATTAAAGAGGGGTAATATTTAACTAATAGGCTTTGAAATGGGCTTCCCGTCTGCCTGGTGCTGGCTCATTCAGGGAACACACATTGGAGGGCCTTGCCTGCTAATGGGCAAGAAAAGAGGTTTCTGAAAGCACAAAACTTAGTTGAATACAGAACTGGCACATAGTGACAAGATGAAATTACTACCTATTCTGCCAGGAGTCCTCCATCAGATGTCAGGACTGTATTTAAGGAGAATAATAAAAAAAAAAGGTATACTATTTCCCATCTCCGCCCTTTTATTTTTTACACATATTACGGGGGGGGGTGTGGGGGGGGGGGGAAGATGCCATAATTAAATAGCAAAAGAGCTTCTCATTCCAGCCCTGTCAGGAAGCAGGAGTGCTAGAAATCTATTGCAGTTTTTTTGTATTAAAGGGAGCTAGGTACGTTTTTACCAGGTCATAGATAAGCATGAAAATCTTTTGAGCTTTGCTTTGAACTTTGAAGATTCAGCTGGGAGTATTGATGGAAGCCACTGAACAGCATATGAAAAACCCTAACTTTTAATAAAGACATGGATCTCTACAGTATGCATTATCACATGCAGATCTGCAGGGACATGCTTCATTCTCCCATGTTTGTTATTCTCCCAATTTAAAAATCAGTTCCTTCCTTATATAAGACTAAGTCTTGGAGTTCACATGTAAACTGAGATAAAAAAGTAACTGAAATCAGCCTTTCTCTAATTACTCCAGTGGCCTTTGAATGAGCTTCTTAATTATTATGCTTTTTTTATTTATTTAGGAAAACTTGTACATGCCATGTTAGTTTACCTGTGTACGTACTGAATAAAATCTGGTGACACTATTACAGTATCATTAATACGATGCACAAATTTCAGTACTTTATTTTCTTGTTGGGCTCCATTTTACAGACTTTTGAGAATGTTAGTAGAATGCTTGATAAATCTGATTTTAGTTTTGAATTTGCAAGGAAATTTCAAATTTTGATGAATATTACATGTCAAAGTTTTGAAGGGGACGTTTTAAAACCACTACAATTGTTCATTTAATTGGCAGATACATCTTTGCCAGATAGCTTCCCAATTTGAAATAACTAGCTCAGACTGCAGAAATCCTAACGACAGCTGACGACGAATTGCTCCTAAATTCTCTATAATAGAGTTACCTTTGAGTTTGTTTTATAATTGTTATAGATTCATGTTCAAAGCTATAGTTTGACTTTCTGCTAATCATTCTGATTTAATCAGTGTAATAGGCATTCAGTAAAGGAAGTTAATCAATCAGAAATAATTAGTAGTGACAGTAGAAAGTAGATGGTACATCAGATTTTTGGGGACACTGCCTGGAGTCTTATCTAGTGCAAACACCTAAGACAATCAAGTACCATGATAATCTTAATAACTTTGTGTTCTAGTAAATCTTTAAAGGTTTTCTAATGAACAGTAGGAACAGGCTGAAGTCCTTACCTCATTGGCAAGCAGCAAGAAATGACCTGCCTTTTGGGAAGATATTTATGTCAACTCACGGTGATTTTTCTGTTCTTAATCAGGGGGAGAAGGAAGCAAGTGCAGGAAGCAGGTTTTAGAGCTAAGGGAATTTCAGCCTCCCATTCATATGTACTTATTTTAGGGGGAGTTTGTTAGGAAGGAGACCAAAGCTGAGTGCTGTAATCCTCACACAAGAACGGTATACACCTGACTTACAGGATCTGTCTTTTCTACGCATGGACAACCTGCCTTGGCTTTTGTTCCATGCCTTTCTGCTCCTGAATTTACAAATTCATCCCATTTAGTATTTGTCTTCTCAAGTCCTACTAGCTCACTGTCTAGACTCCCACTGCAATCCCAGGAAAGCGGTACATGCCTCTACCAAATACTCAGCCCATACGCAGAAAGCTGATGGAGAGGGCTTCCATGGTGCTGTAGGTCTCATGAAAATCTCTGCACAAAGGGCTGGGGAGCTACAAAGAGCTTAGAGTTGAAAACTCTTAAAAGACAGAGCAAAAAGCCGATCCACATATTGACTCTAACCTCTCTCTCTCAGCACATAAACCAGATACAGAATTAACTGGTTGTAACTAGGTGCAAGCACTTTGATGTATTTGTGGCTTATTGATCATTTTTTCACTAGTCCTGGTCCCTGGAAGATAAGATGGCAATAGTACAGCAGAGCGATAGGAAATGTATACATGTTGAGGTGGTATAATGGTTCTCTGTGAGAAACAAGCTTGAAATTCTGCTCCAGATAGAGGTGAGGGGACCAAGCCATGTTTCATTATCTGGCATTTAGGATTACTCATCGGTAGCTTGCATTGTGTAGTACCTAAGAGCTCTGGGTGGAGAACGTACGCATGCTGCTGTCAAACACAGGGCAAAAAGCTGTTTCTTGCCTCTGAGGGCCTGGAGTCTGGAGCAAGGAGCAAACAACTCAATGGAGAAAAGGATATGAAAAACTCTCAGTACCGGTTACTGGGCTTCACATGGGGATGGGTAGCAGAATAGGAGGGAGAGGGTTGGTGTTCAGTGCTGAAAGACACCACCTTATGGCTACAGAGGTGATAGGGCTATTTGGGTAAAGCCAGGTCACAAACCCCACCATGTTTATATGTGCAAAGTCTTCAAGCAGAGGAATAAGAGAGGGAAATAGCAGAAGGGCCTTGGCTGTCTCAGAGGATGAGCTGCAAGAGCAGAAAGAAAAGAGAGATGATTAATCTTGCAGCTGTGGGAGGTCTGTATGACCTCCTGAGCTGGCATTAGTTCTAGTGAGGCTGATAAAATGCAAGTCCTCTCGCATCTTTTCCTTCAGCTGCAGGAAGGAAGGAAAAATAGTATTCTGCTTTCCATCTTCCTTTCCCACTCCTCTTTCTTAAGGAGGACTGTACATTGCTTCCTAAGTTGTTGGCCTCTAAAAGGGCTGTATTTAAGAAGTTTGCTTATCTGCACAGGGCCTCAAGGAGGAATCCTAAATGCAGCAATGCACGGGCTATTTTTTCTATCTTCTGTAGCTTCTTCCATTTGTTTTTCAGTCAATGCAGGTAATAATTATTCCCTGCAGAAATGCCTTTTAAACACAGTCTCCAGAAATTACAAGGAAAACTACAGTACAATGAAGTATATAAACCCAATACTGAGGCTGAAATAACTTTTGGCCTTCAGCAGAGGAGACTCGTGTCTTGATACTGATGACCTAATAGCACATTTTAACATGGGAGTTCTAAAATTTTTAAGATTTTCCCAGCAGGCTTCGTATTACACAACATTTTGATTAACTATGGAATATCACTAGAAAGGGAAGGAAGGATTCATCTGACAAATGATGATAATTTAAGTAATGCTTTAGGTGCTGTGCACTTGAATGCTAATTCTGTTATGGCTTGGAACATGAGACATGATTAATTTAGACAGTTTTCATGTGACTAAAAGGAGCCAGATATCAGCCCACAGGTGTTCCCTGTTTAGAAAGTAGCTCATCTTTTTCAAGAGGTGATAGAGTATCAACTTTAAAGGCGTTTATTCTCCATTGCGTAGTCCTGGGCTTCCGCAAGCAAAGGCGGATCCACAAACAGGGATTTTGTCTTCCAGCAGTGTGACAAAAGCAGCACATGTCCCTGCTCCCAGGTGTGCGGGGATATGCAATGATAAGCTATGATGAGAAAGTCTGGCTGCGAGAGAGCAATTTCTGTGCTCACAGCTGTCTTCAGAGCGCTGTCACCCCATGCAGGGGTTTCCAGCATCCCGCATAGATGCGCGTGCCTGAGTGACGAGCTCTGTTTCCAAACAAGCTGTGTCAAACATCCCTGGCTGGGCTGGGCTGGGGTCTGCTCTTGAGCGGGGAGATGGGAGCTCCAGGAGATGCCCATCGGCTTACCAGAGGATGGTGGTGTATTTGGGAGGGGAAGGGGAAGCCCTGCATGAGATCAGTGTGAGAGATGAAGAAATGCCAGCATACCTTTTCCCTCTGTGTGATTTGTATCCCATTTTGGAAGCTGTAGGTACTGCCCTAACTAGAGCAAAGACAATTAAACCAGTCCTGCTGGAACTTGAAGTGGGCCCGTGTATCAACTGGCCCCAAAAGACATTTCAGTGGAAGCAAATTGTGACTATAAAGCAATAGATAGAATTGGCCAAATTATGTCTGAGGTGGGACTGGAGCTCCTTACATTATTCAGAGTCCTTGGAGATGCCTTAATTTTGCATTTCCTGATGTATATGTGCATGAATAGAGCTTAGATGTAAAGTGGTTTTACACTGTTGTGTTCCTACTCCTCCATAATATTCTGTAATTTCATAAATGATGTTAACTTCAATGATTTAACAAGAAATATAATTATGGTTTCTACAGCAACCATGACTTTAAATATCCTGAATTATGTACATGTATAATCTCAAACATAATGAAAAACTAATGCAGCTCATTGCATGTAAATTATATTCAAAGTTAAAACTTTTAAGAGAAAACTGGTTTTGAATGATCAGGATGGAAAAATATGCATGAGAACCCCCTCCTTAGCATCAGAATTTCTGCTGGTTCATGCTCGGATAGTTAAAAATAAAATAAAGTAGATTTATTTTGAACTTCCCAAGCCAATTCATTTCTTGGCTGAAAATAGGCATACAAATATAGTTTGTGAGCAGTGTTGAATATTAGCATCAGATATAAGTTTATAAGCATGCTTTCTGATGCAGAATTGTTGTGTTGCTCCCAGGAAAAGTTGACAAAACTTGTTATTTGGGAAGGGAGCTCTGCCAGCAAAATGATTATTGCTCTTTGCTTTGGTCCTGCAAAGTCTTGCTTTGGAGTTGGTTATGTCTGAGGACGTTGTGTCCTGTTCAACAAAAAACTGCCCAAGAAACTTTTGCCTTTGAGAACAAGTACATTTTTGTGAGGCCAATTCTAGCTCTTACATTTTGTTCCACAGAACAAAATTTGCTGTAATGTACACTAACCAAGGAGAGGAAGGGAGCACAAAAAAGGGTGACAACACTGCTATGAGCAGGGAAGCAGTTCAGAGTGAAGGAGTGCAACACTTGTGCTGATAAAATAGATGCTCTTAAAGTAGTCAGGAGAATTGCCAATGGGCTGGAAACACCAAAGTGATGGGAGCATGGAGCCTCCCTACCCACCTAAACACCAAAAGGAGCAATCCTTCCTCCAGATAGTGGAAGCTGTGAATTTTAAACCTCTTTTGCTTTAAAATGCTTTGAATCCATATTATAGCGTGGGCTTGTAAGGAATTTTTTGTTCTCTTACAATCACAGCTCTGTCAGGTACGGAAGGTGAGGCCAATTTAGTTTTTTTACTTAAATCTGAAGTGATTTCTTTTTTGCTGAAGTGGAGATTTTTTCTTCTGTATTTAAACTAGTGTGAGAGCAGGATTTCATTTGATGTCTCCAATTGAGTAATTCTGTGCTTTGTATCCCAGTAGAAGATCTTTGGGAATATGGAGGTTTAAATGTGGCACCGAATACTTGAAGTTTTAATAAGGACTTAAATTACAAATCTGTATAAATCACTCTGATAATCATTAATGTATGTTAATAATGAATATAAAAATGTACTTGTATTTTGAGCCTAATAAGTTAAGGATGCTATTTTGTTTCTGAGCTGTTCTAGCTGTAGGCAAGCATTTCAGTAAAAAGTATATTGGAGAGTTGGTGAACTTTTAAACAAACAAAAAAAAGCACACCAGGAGTTACAACAAAAGACAAGCTAACAAGATGCAGGCAGAGATAATGATTTTTGTCTAGCAGTAGGATTTAAAATATTCACTATCTCCAGTCTCTTGCCCCTGTCATACTCTGACTAAACTGTGATAAGTTTTAATACTATTGAAAGAAACATACATTAATTTATCTTGAAAAACCTTTTTCTTCTTTTCTTCTAATGTGAGCAAAGCTGCCAAGTTGCCGTAAACAAGGCCGCCTCTTGTGGCAAATTATCTATCTCAGTGTGCAGAAAGACAGTGAATAAGCTAATCTCTTTGTCTCTTTACAGGATACTTTTCTTGAAAAAGTAGAATTTATGTTTAATACTTTCACTGTTGATTTCTCTCCTTAGGATTATGTAACCACCAGATGTCTCTAAAACCATATTCTCTCATAAACATTTTATAGTCTTTGAAAATGTTGAAAATCTGGGATTTATAGGACTATTACATCCATCTACCCAGGGATCAAAAACTCTATTACAATTACCCCAAGTGCAAAGTCAGAAAATTTATTTAGCTGAGCAGATAAGTTTGAGAATTTTCAAAAGTCCTCATTTAATCTGTATACAGTAAAATCTAATATATTAACCTCCTTTTGAGACATAAAATTAAAATCCCTGTAGGATACAATACTTTTATAAAAAATGTAAGTAAAGGAAGATTTATTAAGCGGATAGCAACCCCATGAATCTGAATATGCCATATGGTATTTTATTTCCTTGTGCTTATTTGAAGTTCATTCAGTTTCATACAAATAGACATTTTAGATTCAAATAAAGAAGTCCCCAATGCAGCAGAATTTTGGATGAACTGGTGGAAAACATCAACCTCGTGTTCTGAAGGATCCCTGTTGCAAATATGCTGTCCTTTATCTTCCTCTATTAAATCTTGAGGATAGTAATTCGGGCAGATGAGATGACAGCCAAGATGTGATCTTGTAAGTATTCAGAACCGGTATACACAAGCTGAGTATACTGCTTGGTAAAAACCTGTACCAGCTGGTAGCAAAAAGCACATCCGCTTGGAAAAGGTGAACTTGACTCTTACAAATTAAAAATAGTGAGGAGGAAGAAGGAGGTGAAGCTCAAGTGTCTCCAGTATGGGATATTACCCGTAGCTGGGAAGTGGAGCAGGTCTTTCCCAGAGACAGGGAATACCTATACCTGCTGCTTCCTAAGGGGAAAGAGTTGCCACTGTCTTTGCACTTGCACTTTTGCTTTACCCTTGCCTGGGAACATTCAGAGCTGTGATCTAAGGTTAATTTCCATGTAGTACTTGAACTGTTGGCATAGCTGTTGGTTTGGAGGATCCACAAGAAGCTATCAGATAGGGCAGAGCCACAGGTGTAAGCACAGACACTGAGGGAGTGTCTTGGCTGCGTAGCTGAAGCATCATGTAAAGGCATGCAGTGCCTCTGGGATATGGCAGCACTGCCGGTGCCTCTTGCATTTCCCTCAGCTCTAGCTGCCCTCAAAACCGGATGGTCGAGCTCATCCAGGTTTAACCATCCTCAGAAAGGAAACTTTATCTTTAAAGTGAATTTAAACATGATCACACACACACAAAAAGAATTGACAGAGCTGCAGCTGTGGTTTGGTGTCTCGAAGCTTTTGGGAGCTTTTCCTCCTGTCCCCCTGGAGCTGGAGCTACAAGTTCATTTAATGCAGGCTACTAAACAGCTGTTAGGTGATAATAACTTTCATTGCCAGCCTAAGCCAAAGTAGTTTCTGCTGTTGTATAATGTTCTGCCTCCCTCATGTCTGTGTACATGGTAGGTAACAGCTCTATATCTGAAAGGTAATTCCTGAAAGAGAGCCTCAGCATAGAAACCTCACTTGGAGGTAGTCTGAGCTCCCTAGAGGTAGAGCTGCACCTCTGTTAACTACAAGCAAGAGGTTTTCCAAGTTCAAACTTTAGGGTTTTTTTTATGATCCAGTCTTACTAATTATGTTTACCATGTGAATGATACTATCAACATTTACTTAGAGCAACATAAAAATAAAAAGGTGCATATCTTCTTGGGAGTCCCAACTTTGTATTAACATTTTTGCAGTTAAAAAAAGATAAGCAAGTCCTTATGTTTACAGCGGAAGAAATGAGACCTAAACTCATAAGGGTTTGCAGCTCTTGCCTACTACTCTAATTCTCTTGCTTGAGTATCTCCAGTGTCCCCATTGTATCCCAAGTTCCCTCCTGTGTGTCCAGCTGACTTCTCCAGAAGAGGAGAGAAGAGTTGTGGCAGGGTTTGAGGGATGGGTGTGCTGGATGGCTGGCAACACATGTATACCACTTTGCAGTGGCATGTGACTACTGAACTTAGTCTGCAGCCTTTCTGTAAGTGGAGACTTACTTCTCCACTTACTGGAAGGCTACAGGCTAAGAGGTAGACTGAGAGGCATGCTGTTATCCCACTAGTAGTGTTCAAAAACTTGTAGGAACTTCTGAGACCTTCATGTCTTATCAAATTTGTTTTTAATTGCCCAATGTGCTCAGGGATTCTTGGAGGAAAAGCAATTTTAGGTTGCATGGAGTAAAACCGGGTAAGAAGGCTGGTCTGTCTCATTCTGTGCTTCGCTTCCCCTGACTTGGTTCAGCAGAAGTACTCTATAATAAGCTGCAAAAAGCCATTTCCTTTCACGTTAGACCAAAAGCTATTTTTCTGGTGACCATGTTGCTTTGCTTCGCTAACTGTGAAACAGGACCTAATGCAAAAGGCCAGCTAAGTAAAATGTGTAGGCCTGGATTTATCCATGTGTCAAACACGTATTTGTAACTTCAGGCTGGCTTAGAGCTTATGAAGCATCTGAAGCATTGCAAGATCCAGGAGTATTCTGATTAAATCTAGAAAAAGAGTATAGAGGTTTTTTCCATTCAAAGATTTTTTTTAATAGCAGTAATACCCTTGTATTTATTTTAATAACCAATACTTTTTATACTAGAAGCTAATTTTAAAAACAGTGTTCATTACTGTCAGACTTACTTTACAACAGCATTGGTAATGTAGCAACAGCCTAGCACATGCAATCAAAGTTATACATGGGGAATTAGGTTTGTTTCAACCAAATTCAACCCTCTAAATGTTAGGAAGCTGGTTTAATCCAGCTGTCCAGTCTCTCCCATCATCACATCCTATTCAAGACAATGCAATAGGTAGGAAGAATTGTTTTCTTGAGTGCTTAAGACATTTCGATGCTCTACTTATATGCATATATGTAGAACAAATGTACAGATGATATTATTCCTTTTCCTTTCCTGTTTTGCAGGCATTGTCTGTGTAAATGGCATTATGAAATGTTCACCACATCAAAGTGGACATGTGAGCCTTTCAAGACCTTTTTGCCTGATTAGGCTGTTTATTACCTTGTTCTGTAGAGAACACAATAGATTAATTAGCACAGTGAACTGTATTTACGTGGTCCCCTGTATGAGATCAAGCAGAACAAGGTTAAGAGCTGCCCGTGCATATTTTGCGGCAGTAGGAATGATTTATCATATTATTATGCATCTTTTGTAGGAATCATTAATGAGTTAATGTAGTGTGTGAATCTAAGGCAAGAGTTTTAAAGAATGTGTGCACTAATCAATAGTTTGTAAGAGCTTGAAAAACAGGTTATTGAAATCAGTCATAATTAGCCATAGATAAAATCCTAATAAATCACTGGCAATGCAGTAGTTCTCTTCAAATTGGAAAAAATGGGAAGACTAGGAGAGGGTCAGAGCAGTGAGCTATGAAATTATTCAGGAAATGAAATGATGACAAGAAGAACTGATAGTGGTACAAAGATACCTGTATGGGAACATTTTAGTGAAGAAAATCCCCATTTCCTTGAGGGATGAAGAGAAATTGAGAGAAAAAATGATTATATACTGCCAGGAAGCACCAGCCTCCCTCTATAACTGAGGCTGTGTGTTACCACCATTTGAAGCAGCTGAAATGTAAGCTGTAATTTCTCCTTTCTGCATTATGAACATTTTTAATGGGAATAGTTAATTTCAATCAGAAACCTTCATCTTTCAGATAAGATGAAATGCCATGACCATGCTGCCCTCAAGACGGATTTTAAAGGAGGGCCCTAAATTATTTTAGAAAAGGTAAATTCACTTTCTGTCCTATGCAGAGGTCAGCCCTTCCAGAGCATCCCGCCCGAGCTGTCTCAAGCACTTCCTACCTTCTTGCTGTTCCCTGCTCCCACGCTCTGGTCCCGAGCTGGAAAAGCAGCAACCAGAGCCAGGTGTCACCAGCTCATGCTGGATGAGTTCCTGCAGCCCAGCGGCTTTGTGGCCTGGGTATAGGCTCTTACTCCAAAGCGCATGCGAGAGAATCAGAGATGACTCACGGTACAGTTTTGATGTAGTCTGTTTGATCCACAGTGTGCGATTGTGCTCTGTGTTGGGGTTTTTCATGTCCATGGTCTCTATGGAGCCTGCCTGGTGTGTGCAAATTAATAACACTGCCAGATGCCACATGGGTCTGCATGGTTAGAGGGAGAAAGCTTGTTATTCCATTACACTGTATTATTTGAGGGAAGGGGAAAAAGTATATGATCATAACTTCCTGTGTATATGGAAAGGAACAGAATGAAAGTTCTACCCTGACATTGCAGTTCCTGACATATGTAACATAACTAGCTTTTTACATGGAAGCCTACATGCTGCAAATGTTTCTCTAACCCTAAGATAAAATATTCACAGCCATTCACTTAAGTCCCCTGCTATTTAAGTTAATGTTCTAAATTAACGTATGTAATATTTGCAGGCATGGGGATACCTAGAAACCTTAAAAGTAAACCCCCGTCTTTGCCAAGGAAATCAAACTACGTATGTCACATTTAAATCCCCAAGCTACTGCATAAGCAATAGCAGCAGCAAAAGTTGTTTAATGAGATACTGGTTTGGGTCAAGCAGGGAAAACTGCTATCTCTGAGGTACTGTGTTAACATGATATGAAGTGCTTTGCAGATTGTGTTTGGAGTATAGAGTCAAGTTTTGGTCATCCAGTTTAGAAAAAAGAAAGGTAAGCTGATTAAAAAAAAAAAAAAAGACTAGAAAAGCCAGGATAACAGATGGAATTTCTATCCAGGGAAAGACCAAAATATGGATTTTTTTGCCTGGAGCATAATTAAGAAGCAAAATTGTTGAAGTACTTAAACTAGCAAAGGACATTTATAATATTAAATCTTATGGTATACTTGAGGATGTTGGGAGAAAATGAGTTAGAGACCACAGGACAGGAGAAGACAGGTACCATCTGTCTGGCAGGCAGTAAGCGCCCTTTATTGCTGTCACAGAGATTTTGGGACAGTGACTTGTCCATGTTTAACTGGCCAGATTCCTTCCTTCTCTTTTTTGTTCTATATATGAGGACTTTTCTATGCAGGTGAAATTATCTTTCACTGCACATAAATGTTTTAAGACCCAAAGGAACAACAAGGTCATGAGAAGGTTACAGCATAGCAGCAACCACAGGCATTGGAGGGTGCTTGCAGATGGAGACCAGGCACACTTCCACACCGTTCCCAGCAAACAGGGTTTTTAGCTGCTCTCCATCCAACTGTGCCATGCGTGGCACCAGCAAAATATGTTATGTGGTTGATGGGAGCCAGGGCCTGGCTGTGTTTAGGAGACTTGTCTCCCAGAGAAGGGGTGTCTTTGAGAGCAAAGCATGTTAACCTATTTTTAGTTTGGTCATGGAGCATTTAACTTGTCACTGCCCAGCCTGAAGACCAAACAGATGAGTTTTACCTGCTTTTTTAATTTCCTGTTGCAAAGCCCTACTTAAATGAGTAGTGTGACAGGCCTGTCTCTGGAGATGTAACTCACTTGGGCTGCCAGTTTAATTTACGGTATCTTTATCTATCACCGCAAGGGCAAGATTTCCTCTTTCTCCAGCTGTGTGATAAAATAACTGTTGCCAATTCAGTTTCAGGTTGACGCTGAAACAAGGGTCTAATTGCACACCCTTGATTGAGATCACCTTTGCAGTGTCTCACACTTCAGTGAAAGCTGTACACCACACAGGAGGGTAGAAATTAGGCCTGTGCTTAGTAACTCCATGAGCGTGAAAATTCTGCAGCCACACACGGAAATAATTTTGCTAAACTGATTATCCAATGTGAAAATCTTGTAATAAGAATCTCTATGCAAGTAGCATTCAAATTATTTTCCCATCACAGTGCAAAAGGCTCTTAATGACGTTGTCATGGCATTTTCATGCACTTCCCAAACAATTTCTTACTATATTCTTGCATTACTATGAAGCCATCGTGGGCTCTCTGTAGGCTTGTGTTGCTGTTGTACTCATGCCCATGGACAACGTAATGATGCTATAATGTTTTTTTCTATGTATAGTAAAATTGCAAGAAGGGGGTTATATGAAGTGATTTTCTTCTCTGAAATAGGGGCTAGTCACAAGATTTTAGTCTTTCACAGATCAAAAGTCTTGGTTTTGCAAGATGTCTGATGCCCTCCGTTTCCACAGGAAGGGCTCCAATGTGAGAGTTGTTTTTCAAGGCTTGTACCAGGCAGAGCTGTTTTGGTTAAAAGCATTATGGAGTTCTTCCTTTCACTTCATCAGGGTTTGGATAGTAATAACTTCTGTTGCTAAACTACTTCTTCCATATCTGTCACCACTATGAAACCATTTTAAGTAGTATACTATTGAAATATATTGGGCTAAAATAAGAGATTGTGGACCAAATAGTGTAAATTGTCAGCATTTTCTCTGGAATAATAAAGGTGATATAGAGGCCTCGTCAGCTAGACAATTTGCACAATAGACAGTAGCATAATTAAAAAAAAAAATCTTTGTTTCATTGTATTTATTCTAAAATTAAGCAATTTCACATTTGCTGCTCTGGAGACCCAGATTTTTCATTGTTATAATGTTTCTTTTTTTTCTTCTTGTTATGATTTCTGTTCACTGAATCAAATCTGTATGGCTTTTCGAAGCTAGACTTTTACGGGACCAGTAATAATCTTGTTGGCATAATATTATCCTTTTACTTAAGCTTAAAGGCCAGTTTATGACTGAAAGGGAATATCTGCAACTAGTAGGTCCCTAAATCTAATTTGCATGTAAATTAAACATTTCAGAATACGACTGTGATTTCTGAATACACACAAAGTATGCTGTTTGGATTCCTGGAAAATAAAAATGTGTAACATTAATAAGAAGAATATGATTTATATAGTGGCTTTTTTATCTTACCAATTTCTGTTCATTTGAGTCTTTTTTTTTTTTGAAAGCTTCCGTGGCAACGGCTGATTATTTCTGCTGTAATGTGGATCAGGATGTGACAAAACCTCATTTATTTCCATTCACATTAATAGAGGACTCTCAGGTTAAATGCTGGCTGAAGCCTAGCACTGTAGGAATTGTTAGTATCTAGCGTTATTTTATTATAGTTGGGTGGTGAAGTTATGAGAGCAAATGGAGGGATTTTAATATATGGATTTGTCCTTTGGCTTGTTTTGGCTTTTTCTGCTATATCAGATGATATTAGACACTAACCCCTCATTCTTTGCTTGAGGTGGACGTTGCAAAAGACGAAGTAAGGACAGCTGAGAGGAGCTAAAAAAAAATCAATCAACTAAAAGATAAGAGAACAAATGGAACGGGAAAAAAAGAAAAGAACAAGGTGTCTTGTTGCTTCTAGCTTGTATCTAGAAGTGTTTATGGATCCCATAAGATTCACTGAACCTGCTGAAATTTGGGTTGGCCCTTTGAAACAGAGCTGCTCATATTTACTGCCTGCCAAATTATTGTTGAATTTGTTACAGAGTTACTGAAATTGCTTGGTTATTGGAAATATTCAGTCTCATCAGCACAGTCAAAAGGAAATAAAACACCAGAAAAAGTTGGGGAAATATAGATTTATTGTGGTTTTTTTTTTTTTTAAATGAGAATGTTTTCTTTCATGATGACAGACATTCCCTCTGCTGGAGCTGTCTCCCTTCATGCTACTAATGAAGATGTGATGCAGTGAGCTAACCACAAGACACTTGTATCTTGAAGATAAACATCAGCCTTTGCTATATATGCAAGCTAGCAAATACCAGAAAGAATTTGGAGAAAAGAGGTTTTGGTGTGTGTGTTTGCAGCAGTAAGGACTCAGCCTTGCTCTGCTTATGCAACCCTTGAGGAGGCTGAGCACCCATTGATCCCACTGGTTGCCCTGGGAATTGAAGATGCTCAGTATTTCCCAGGTGAGAGGCCAGTTTGGTTTTCTGGATAGGATTGGTCAGTGAACTTGGAGCTCTTGTGTGGGAGAGAAAAAAAACCCACTCCCCCCCTTAGCTGTGCTACACCTGTATTAATTGCCCCCTTGGTAAGGATGCACCCTCCTGGCATAGCTCTAATTCTGCGCTGCCAGTCACCTCCCATGGCAGCCAGGGAGAGATGCTGCTTGGAGCTAACTGATCTCTGTGATAGCATGTGGTACTTTTGCCAAGCTGTGACTTTGCTTGCTGTCATGGTTTTACTTCGACGTAGAAGCACGCTGGCTCTTTAGGAGCGAAGTTGCTGTGCATGTGCTGAGTGGCCGATTCATGTAACAAAGAAAAATGACAAAGTGCCTTTGGCGGACGCTGTTATGAAGAAATCTATATGTCAATTGCTATCCTTTATTTTAAGCTCATTCTGGACACTCTGTCTGGGAGAGGAGGCAAATCCACCCTAGTTTGCTTAGCTGCATTAGTAAGGAAGGATTTTATATACAAGAACAGAGAAGCAGCAGAGATTTAGTATGTGGTTTAAGCCCAGATCACTTTCTGCTGCCCTCCCTGCAATTCCTGCTCTACCTCCCAGGTCTACTAACTTATTTCCCACTTGCTTTCAATGTGCCCAAAGGGCAGACTTTAGACTGCTTGTGCAGCCTGTCTGTGTGGATTGCTCCAGCTGTGCAGTACAACAAACCGGCCAGCATCATGGGCGGCTGGCTTGCAGGGATGGCATATGGGATTTTGACTGATAAGTCATGAATATTTTGAAGAACAGGATTTCACTGGGAAAAAGGATGCACCCGGGCAGTGGGCTGGTGGCGATGCAGTGCTGGGACCCCATGGGGATCATCGAGCAGTTGTATAAACCAGCCACTGGTGCGGGGGCCAGATGTGAGCCCTGAACGTGCTGCTTCTCTATACAGGAGTGGGACTACTCTCACCCCAGGTGTCCTGGTTTTGGCTGGGATAGACTTAATTTTCTTTCTGGTAGCTGGTATAGTGTTATGTTTTGGATTCAGTAGGAGAAGAATGTTGATAACACACTGATGTTTTCAGTTGTTGCTAGGTAGTGTTTATACTAAGTCACGGATTTTTCAGCTTCTCATGCCCAGCCAGCAGGAAGGCTGGAGGGACACAAGAAGTTGGGAGGGGACACAGCCAGGACAGCTGACCTCAACTGGCCAAAGGGATATGCCCTACCATGTGACGTCACATCTAGTATATAAACTGGGGGGAGTTGGCCTGGGGGGGATCGCTGCTCAGGAACAAACTGGACATCAGTCAGCGAGTGGTGAGCAATTGTGTTGTGCATCACTTGTTTTTGTATATTCCAATCCTTTTATTATTATTGTAATTTTATTATTGTTTTAATTGTCATTATTAGTTTCTTTGTTTCTGTACTATTAAACTGTTCTTATCTCAACCCACAAGTTTTACCTTTTTCCTTCCAGTTCTCTCCCCCATTCCACTGGGTCGGGGGGGAAGTGAGTGAGCAGCTGCATGGTGCTTAGTTGCTGGCTGGGGTTAAACCATGACACCAGGTGAAGCCCATCAACATCTGTTGGGTTTATGTTTAGTCCTGGAATGCCAGGCAATATGCCATGTACTGTGAATAACGAGTCCTACCAGCAGCATTTTCTCCAGATATGGAAACTGTGACACCGAGTTTCTGGATGTGTTATTTTCTCTTCCATCCCTGTTTAAATTGTTTCTGCTGACCAGTGTTTATCATTCCTCAGCCTGGGTTCATATCCATTTCTGGGTTTTGTGGCAAGAAGGTGATGTTTACCAAGGTTTCTAAGTGTTGGGCCTCTTTTCCTATTGATTATCGCAGTTAATTAAAACAGCTCCAAGGCCACTATTCCCAGTACAAAACTGATCTGTAACAGCCTGGCACAGTTTGGGGCCACCACCTTCTAGATAGTAATTGCAACTTAATCTGTTTCAGCACAGCATCCATGGAATGGCTGCCCTGGATGAATAGCTTGGCCTCCTCTGATAGAAGTTTGCTCCACTGCTTCATGCAGATAGAAGTTCAAATCACTGTGAAGTGCTGCAGTGGGGAAGATAAAAAACCAGAAGTACTTCGCTAAGCTTGTCCAGAAGGTAAAAAAAGCCCTTTGTGCAAGAACCAAATGGGAATCATCTTGTTCTTGTTTATGTTTCTGGTCTAGTCAGCCTCCTGTGGGAACTCCTGGTTCCAAAATTTAGTTCTGTTCTGTGGAAAAGTGCTTGTTAATGTGCTCACTGGCAATTGCAGGGATGCCTTCTGTAGTAATGCCAATAGGGGCCTGAAAAATATGGCAGTTGATCATTGTTAGTGTGCAGCCACGGTAATGGGGCGTTTGAGCGAGTTGCCAGAGGGAGGAGGAGAGGGTCCATAATTTGTCTGAGGGCTAATGACAGTCTGTGCAGGATACCTGTGCTATTGGATGGAGGGAGCTGGACATAATATAAAGCCTATTTAATGATATAGAGCATGAACTGTGGTGGTAGTGCTAGTCTGGCTGGTACTTTTGTAAGTGCTTAGTCTATAGATAAAGGACCTAATGGTGAAAGCAGCATAATATGGTATGGAATATATGTAACATGGTCACTGATAGGAGAAAGCATGAAACACTCTATAAGGAGCTGGTTAAGTGTACGTAAAGCGTTATCAGAGCTGTGATTCAGGCTGGTATAGTCACTGACTAGCAGTACTACACTTGCTGTCTGCGTATTGCCTCTTGCAATACACTGCGTGGTTGGGCAAAACAGTTTCCTAGTTTCTTTGAGAATCCTCATGCACTTTAAGCCATGAGTATGCAGTCACACATTAATTAAAATATATGGGGTACATGTCAATACTCTGCTCTGTTGTTCCTTTTTTCTTCCTAGAAAAAACATGCCAGCTGCCTGGCATGTGTTAGAGTTGGGCCCATTTTAATCAGCCTGTGAAAACTCATGAAGTTCATGAGCTCAAGATTTAAAAAAAAAACAAACAAAAAACCACCCCACCCACTCTCACCTATCAACTGCTATTTACACTTCTAATTTGACAAGGGTAAAGAAAGTCCCCTCTGCTGGCAATTGGTGTAATAGTTTTCAAACCAAAAGAAATCTCTACGTCTAAAGTATGTATATACTTAGAGTTTTCTGAGGAAATTTCTGACAAATCTTAAACTTTGTCTCTGTTACCAACTGCACTGGCATTTTTAGGCCCTGCCAAAACACAGGGGATATTATAATGCAGAGCCTTGCTATTAAAAGGAAGGTGATATTGAAGTTAGGAGGGCAATGAAATATCTGGAGAGATGGAAAGCTCAAGTTGAAAGGATGCTATTATAGTCCTTTCTGAAAGTTATCAGTACAGAAGGGCTGTTTTAATATACAGCACTAGTTTCAGAGAGCATCAGATTCCTGACACTGTCATTAGTCACACCACTCTTTCATTCAGAGCAGCAATACTTCATTCTTTTACAGCATGCTGGTAGACTTTTTTATTTCAAAGAATATCAACAATCGAAACGATGCTGATCAAACATCAGGATCTTAAAGGACTTTAGAAAATTAATGAATAAAACCTCACAAGTGGCATGTAGTGTGTGTGTATATGTGAGAGGAAGAAAATAGGTGCCCATTACAAACAGAGAGCTGTCTTTGCAGAAGTCACTGGGAAATCTCCACCACAGTCCATATTTTCTCCAAGGTTCCTTTTGCTTAACTCTGCAGTGTCTCTGCCTCTTTCCTGGGGCTGGGCTGTTGTTTGTGGTAATTGCTACAGCAGTCACACAAACCAGTTGTAAATGTGACCTGAAAGGAAAACCACTCCTTTAATGAAAAGCAAAGGAAATTCGGGGAAGAACAATGTCATGCTGCGTGCTGAAACTTTGATAGGCCTTTTGGGTTATTAATGCTCACGTCTTCTGAATTTCTTATTCCCACTTACATAAGCCTTGTCAACACTCGGGAGAAGGGACAGGTAATTCACTGCCAGCCCAGCTTCCCAGCAATAACACCCTATTTCCAAGTAAAGACAGATATACAGTAGAAAAACTGCCTTAAGCCCTGTCTATGTGGAGCTTTCATTCTCACTAAAATCAAAGATGTGCTGGTATAAATTTATTCCTGTTAGCAGTGGACATTGGCCCAGGAATGAACTGTGGCCCAATTGTCAGCAGACATGTAGCACCCTCGAGAATATTGCTGCCTTCTGGACAACCAGAAGGGCTGTTGCTATTTAAAATGTGTATTTAGCAACATCAAACTGAAGGAATAAAATAAAATGTGGATATCGCTAAGAATGTATTTTTGGTTCACTGATCTAACATTGACAATTGTGTTTTTTTTTCCGTGGTGATTGCGTAGTATGTTGTGCAGCTTGGAGAATTAATCGAGTTGTAAAAGCTTGTGCTTTGTGTGATGAAGTGTTCTTTCTTCTCTTCCTAACTCCTGTGGCAAGCCCATGCACACAGTTCAGGAGTATCTGGCATGTCCTCAAAGTGAACCCGAGCTCCGGCAAGGAGGAAGCTGCAGTAGGGTTGTAGGGCAGAGCTCTGCAGATACGAAACCTTGCTGTGGTGCAGGATTATAGAAAAGTTAGGGTTCATTAACTAGAAAAAACCCACATCAGTAAAGTGAGAAAGAGGTTTGGTCTTTGCATCAGTGCTTTGGAGACAGGATGCAGGGTAGGCATGGGACAGAGACACCCACCAGAAAGAGTTTTGTCAGAACAAGCAACCACCCAGGATGTGTTCTGAAAATGCTGATGGACATCTGGGCATGGAACAGTCTGAATTTACAGCAGTGATCCTGGACCGCACAGCCGGAGCACCACACTGTGTGTCAGCCACCGTTTGGTGCGTTGTGAGCTGTTTCTCCATCATTGCCTTTGACTTTCCCAGAAGTAAAATTTTTATCATGCTATAAATGCGATAACTGAGGGGAACCTGCTACTAGCAATTTGCATGCCAATTTGTATCTAATTACTGGAATATCATTACTAAGGCTAAAAGCATGAGATGATAATATGAAAAATATACACATAAAACCTATTGGACTAAAGGGCAGTAACTATTTTTAGATAAGCAGCTTTGGCTTTTAACAGGGAAGGAAAAAAACCCAGATATATTGTTAATGATAGCATAAATGCAGACTAATGCAATTTTAGAGTTCAACTGGAAAGGGAAATCTTGAATATAAAGGTGATTCTTTGTATCGTCTGGTGAAATACCCAACAGAAGAATAAACAGACACAGAAAACAGGTTAGACCTGTGCCTTCCCACAATCCAGTCATCACGATGGAGCCAAGATATGCGTGGTGACCTTAATACCCCATGAAAGTTTGGGATGTATTACCATCTTCTGTTTTTATTACCTAAAGATGTAGGTGCAGCTGTAGGTGTGGCTTTTAATGAACAGCTGCATGTATAAATTGTTATTGCGCTCTGCTTTATTTCCAGCAATCACCTGTCTTTCACTAATATTTGATGACTAGAGAGGAGAGGTGATAAATGAGGACATTGCTGAGCAATTTCCGTAGTGGAACATTTGTCAGGCCCTGACCAGGTCCTTCCCATCCTGGGGGCAGCAAGGTGTGTGTGGTTCAGGGCTGTGCAACAGTGGAGGAGGTGGGGGGTGTTATGTGAGGTTTGGGGGTGTTTTTGCCCTGCGTGTGTTGTGCTTGTGCGGTGAAACCTTAGAGACTGAACAAGCAGCTCAGGCTGAGGGGTCTCTGTGAGGAGAGGCTGGGGATGCCTCAGGGCAGGCATGGCCGGTCCTGGTGGCCCTATGGCTGTGCACAGGCTAGCCCCTCAGCCCCGCTGGTGGTGCCTTGGGGAATATGAGGTAAGAAAGGGGGAAGATGCTGGAAAACAGGGAGGAATGAGGAAAAAAGTGTGGAGAACAGCCCTGTCAGTACTGAGGTGGGGGAGAGGAGGAGAAGGAGCAGACACTCCAGGCACCAGGGCCATGGTGGGCAGGGGAAAATTGTGGGGAGGAAGGAATGGCAGACATGGGCTGTTGTGGACTGATCGTAATCCCCATTCCCCATCCCCTGCGCTACTTGGTGGGGAGAGGAATCAGGAAGGAAGGAGTGAAGCTGAGCCTGGGAAGAAGGGGGTGTGTGTGTTAATTTTTGTCAGTGTTTCTCACCATCTAACTCTATTTTAATTAGCACTAAATTGAATTAATTTTCACCAAGCTGAGTCAGTTTTGCCCATGACAGTGATTGGTAAGTGATCTCCCTATCTTTATCTCCACCTACAAGCTTTTCCTTGTTATTTTCTCTCTGTCCTGTTGAGGTGGGGAAGCGAGAGAGTGGCTGAGTGGGTGTTTAGCAGCTGGCCACAGTCAATCCACTACTTAGGCAAGCTTAGAAGGAGAGAAAACACTCTGCATGTGGTTCATCCAGGTTGTTTCCTTTTTCAACAAGAGGGGGTTTGTAGCTGTTTGAAGGGAGAAGCAGTATCTTCAAAGGCTTTGAAGCTTGACGTCTGCATCTACAGGAAGAAATAAATCCTATGTGAAATGACTACAGGTATGTTCCCGCTCGTGCTGCTGCTAATGATTACTTTTCCTTGTACGAGCCATCGCCTCACAGCTCCTGTTCTCCCCTGTGTCAATGTGGGAGCAGACGGTCCCTGCTGCAAATATGAGAGCTGCATCCTGGTCTTGGTTGCAGGGACTGTAGATGGGCTTGAGCCTCCCAACCTTTTCTCAGTGTCCTCTCTCTTCTCTGCTACCCCAGGCCACCCGGCAGGGCTGGCAGCTCACCCCTTGGCACAGTCAGAGGTGCTCTGCTTCATCCTGGAGCTCTTGAAGCTGTCCCACTCTCTTCCCATCCCTGTACCCACCCCTCCTCAAACCCCCAAAGCAGTTCCCATGGAATGTCCCTGCAAAAAAGCTTGCTGAAATCGTCCCTTCCCATCATCTTTGACTGGAAGGTTTGTCTATCCTGATACATGTGTCTTTGTTGCTCTTTACAATGTGCACTGCGGGATACTTTTGGGTCAGCTAAAGTATCGACATAGGCCATTTTGTATCATTTTGGCTCCTTGTGTTTTGCATCCATGTTACAGCTAGTGGTTGTGTGACCTGTTTAACACATTCCTGAGGAGGTGGTTGCACACGTACATTTGGGGACATTTTTTCAGTTTTCAAAAGGATAAAAATGTATTTTAATGGTAAATGAATTAAAGTTCTTGGAAAAATCTGTTTCTTGAGCTAATAATCTGAAGCCTATTTAGATAAGAGACATATAATTCAGCTGACATTTAGCAGTTTCACTGAAACAAGTGAAAATGTCTTCAATATAAAACTGCTGCATCTCAGTCCTGTATTAAAAACATAAGCACAGTGCTCCATATCAGTAAAGTTGCTGTTAATGTCACTGAATGAGTAAAATATTATATCTGTGACATAAAAGTAATAAGGTAGAGTAACACAATCAGAAGAGAAATCACACTGTATAAGGAGTTCTACTTTATTAGAGTTGTATGGCCAGATCAATACACATCAGTTTTGCTTTGTTGTATTGTAAAAGTGAAATGGTGTCTGTGGTATAAGTATATGATTCCAATTACATCATTTTGTAAAAATAAGAAGTACAGAGCTTTGGACAACAATCATTTTGTATAAAATAAAAGTACACGGCTTTGGACAGCAATCAAATGTCCTCCAGAAGATGCCCTCACAATCCAGAAAACAACAGGCTAATGTTACAGAACTTCCTACAGAACTGCTTGTGCTGTTATCTGAATCTGCATTTCCTTCTAAACAGAGGTAAACTGTAACACTCAGCCTTGAGTGTTACTAAGGGCTGTGCTCTCAGCCTTAGCTTTTTTTTGGTTATTCAATCCAGTAATCAGTCACCAGTTATTTAAAGCTATCTGTGGCCAGCATGTATGGAGAGAGGTGCAGCATAGTAGCTGTTTTGTTTTGTTTTGTTTTTATCAGGAGGTGAGTATTTTGCAGGGAAATTTGAAAAAGGCAAAGGTTACCCATACACTGAAAATTTCATGACCTTAGTGTTGTTGATAGAGAATGCAGGTACTAAGGAGATAGAAATAATGCTCCAACAAAATGTACCTATCTTACTTTTCACCTTCCAAGTGCCCAACAGCACTGTATCTGTGACCGTTTCTGGGATAAGAGGTACTGGGGTAAAATCTCCAGGGAGAAAGTCCGGTGGAAGAGAGGGGGAAGGAGCTTGAGTGGTCTGAGCTGCAAACTGTTTCCCCAAAAGGGGTGAACATAAGCTGAGTGAAACTCTAAAAATTGTGCTGGTTTGCTGCCAAAATCTTGTACTTGGGCAGTGTGGATGTGCATTGATTGTGTCTCCTTCCCTTCTCCCCTTTCCTAGATTTCTAAGTGCTCAAAGTGGGAAAGACTCACTCCTGTTCGCCCCTTTCCATACTGCTTTTCCTGTTACTGAAGTTACTTCTCTAGCAAAATGTAGTAACACGGTGAGACTCTGTGTCACACATGGGTATAGAGCAAAATGACTTTATACTGTTCTCTTTCATTCTTGTTTGTGGATATCTCTGAGTCAAATATCTAAATAGATCTCAGATCTGACATTTCAAAGTGTAGTGGGTCAGTTTGGGGAAAAAGGCTTGAAATTTCAGCAGAGGCACACAGAGGCCTGTCTCAGTGCCTCACTTCTGGAGTGAGGAAAGAGACTATAGATAAGTCAACAATTAGAGCTTAATAAAAGCTAATGTCATTGCAACTTACTCAGAAATAAACAACATAGTATCACATGCAATTGATTTTTGTGGGTTTTTTACATTTGTTTTTGGTGAGGACGTTTTTGTTCTCAAGGGTGTATTCACGTAGCTAAATCTGTGGTGAGGAATCTGACTATTATCACTTGAAAAGGATAGAATTCATGCTTTGTAATGATGCGTAAGAAGCATAACATGTATCCAAACTATATTCAGAAACAGAACTTGTTGCTTTGTGAACACACAAGCTGAACAAAATCATACTGCATAGGTGTGCTTCTTGCAATAAGGGTTTCCTAAGTTGGTTGAAATGGCATGCTGGAAGACCTTCAGGAGCATTTGGTACAAACAGCTCTTTAAAATCCATTCCTTGGCAGAAACAATACATATTGCCTGATAGTCTTTTATTCAATTGAGCTATTGACCTCACAGTTGCCTGCTGCTTGCCTGAATCTTGCAAAACTGCCTTTTAATTCAAAGATGGAAAGTAGCCAGTTGCAGCTCTTCCTGAGCTGTTAGCATTACAGGATCTTGGATTCCTGTTAGGGAGCAGGCTTAACCCACCTATGAGTAAAGACCACCTTTTGTTGCTGCAGTTTCACTTGTGCCCTTTTTCAAAACCTGACAGCTCCTTTCCAAATGTGTGCATTTGTGTATTACTGTGCGGGCAAAGTTGAAGACATTTGGGAGGATAAATGGAGTCAAACATCTTAATTCCATCAATTTTCAAGATTACAGATGCTTCTTAAAGTGCAGGCTGAAAACATGGCGGAGGTTTAACCTATGCATAAACAGTCAGCATAGGGATATTCAGCAAACTGCACATTCCTGCTTGTTGTTTCTTAAAATCACTTATTTACAACCAAGCTTTTTAAGGGAAAAACACATCCTTTCCCCCCTTGATTTTTATCATGATAATCAGCTCTTTCTTTTTAATACATGATCAATAGTGGTTAATAATGCCCCAAATGATATAGAGACCAAAGAATCCATCTGTGCACAAGTGAATTTATAACCTGTGTGTAGTGTTTGTAAAGGCTTTTCTTAAGCCCAGTTAAATTTTTTTTTTTCAGTTGGTCCCTAGGAAATAAAGAAGTGAAGGTATTTTATGCTAGATGCAGGAATGTATTATTAATTACCATTGTTAATGTGCATATATGCCTGAATTACAAATTAAGTAGTTTGACTAGACTTTTTCAGAGGCAACTATGTTGATTGGTCCTTATTTTTCTCTTCCCTGGTAAAAATTAAATCTTGTTCTGTAACGAAGGCGACCCTCTAACAGATTAATCTAAGTTTTAGCATTATATCCTTTACAAAGTCTCTACTAATCTTTGAAATTAAGACATCGTTTATGTGAGTAGAGGGGAGGAATACCCCTCCCCCCCTGCTT
>VYZV01015360.1:55458-66635 GCA_013401275.1 Pandion haliaetus | reverse complement strand
AAAGCTTTACTCTGGGATGGTTGTGTTGGTATGTATTTACTATTTTTTCAAGTTTGCCATTTCCAAACCAGAGTTCATGATCTCTGTGCCCAAGCTCTATTATATCCTTGTCCATGATGTTTTATGTTACCACTGCCGTCTTCACAATCAAAGCAAAAGATCAAATGGTCTTCATCTCCAGTGTTTCCTTCTTTTCTCACATCTGGGTCATGTGGGAAATTAAACAGTGCCAGGCCATGCAACCGTCTGCACTATTAAAACGTTAGCAGGGGTCCTCCCTTAGTTTTAGTCTCTGGAGTTAGCATAGCCCAGAGAGTGGTCCCAGCCAATGGACTGGATGTGACCGTGTTGTTTGGGATGTTAAGAGTTCAGCTGTTTGGACACAAGCCATACAGTGACAGGTGGTGAAAGTGGGCTTATTTATTTACCAGTGCAGGAGGTAATGTGCACCCCAAATTGTCACAACATACTGAATAAAATTTCTAAATTTACATTCTCTCTCTTCAGTCAAATTTCTTAACTGGGATCCAAACAGCTATTCCATCTCTATTTTTCCATGTTATTAACGCAGTTAAGCTATGGTCTAGCCAAAACACCGATATCAAAATTTTCATACTTGCCTTTCATTTTGATCACAGTTTGTTCCACTTATCCACGTCATTTCCTGTGTCTTCTGCCAGTGATGGTGTTCTCCACTGCTCCTTTAGTTTTTTCCCCATATCTCTCTTTCCTGCCTCACCAGGAACTACCTTCGGCGTATGGACACCTTTCTGCAAGCTTCTGGTGAACCAATCCGCTTCATTCAAATCCCTCCTGAAAATGTGTCTCTACTCACAAAAGCAGTTAGTGGGAAGGAAGAGGAGATGAAAGAAGGCAAAAAGGTGGCCAGAACCAGGAGATGGGATACAAAGTCTTTACTGAATAGCACTAACATTCATCCATCCTTCTTTCTTCAGCTCCTTGTTTCTTTATGAATGATACTTATGGCCATGTCCAATTCACACCGAGACTATTTTGGGAGAAGATGACTGCATATTATAAGCAACTACAGTCCCCTCAGTAATGCGTTAATGGGCTGTTCCAGGAGGCATATGGAAATTAAAGTCCTAAGGCTCCCCTGAACCCCATTGCAGGGAAGCAAAGGTTACTTTTTCCCCATAATTGCAGCCCCCCATCGCAAATGACCATGTAACAGAGGATTACATGGAAGTGAAAACACCAGGAAAAAGAGCGAAGACCATTTACATTTGACTTGGTGATAATAACTGGCTGTTGGAGAGTCTCCTATTCACAAAACGTGTTTTTTCTCTTACCCATGCTTGTTATGCCTTGTCATTCATTGCCTAATTATTTATTTATACACAACCAGTGAAAAGCTCTGCTCTCCTGATTGTTCTTTGCAGTGTCCTAGAAAGGAGAATGACACTGCAGAGGGGAATAACGTGCTTGATAGTGTCTCACTGCCCTGGTTTTGCCTTCCAAACACCTATGCCCCATGAAGGTGCAGCTGTGCTAGGATGTCTATGGAGATGCTCTGAGTTTGTTTGATAAAAGGCAGATTGCTAGTGACTGCCTTTGGGTGCTCACCCCTCCAGCTAACCTCCTAAAAGCTGTCAATAAAGGTGGGAGGTGCAGCTTGGGCAGTAATAGGATATAGATCAGTGTTGAGGAGATGTTATTAGAGTGACCCACCATGCTGACTGACCAACTTTTGGTGGAAAATAGCTATTCCAAATCTCTCTCTCCCACCATTTGAGACGTGTGGCATAAAAATTGAGGAAGGCCTCACTGCTCCCGCTTCTCCAAGTCCCATTACACTAAGATTGGACATGTGCAAGAAACTTAAAAAAGGCTTTTGCTGTCTTTGCTCAGAGAATCATAATGTCAGCCCATAATGGAAGCTGCGACTCAAGTTATCAACCTGCCAAGCAGGTAACTTCCAAAGCAGGTCTGGAGAATCACTGCATCTCTGTGCTGAGTTCTGCAGGTTGAACAGTGCCAGATCACTCGTGTAGGTAAAAGTGTTCATCTATAGCTGAGATCTTGTCAGACACCCTGGGTCAGAAGAAAGTTATGCAGTTCTTTTTTTATGATTTAGCCATTCAGTGGTTCTATCTAGAAACTGTCTGAAAGCTTATGTAGGAGAAAGGCATGTCTGAGAAGAGCACAATAAAAGCTGAGGTGTGACAAGCTATTGTTCAGCTGCTGATAAAGAGACCTGATATGCTGTGAAGCTGCCAGGAGAGATTTTAACAGACTTTTTGTAATCCTGTGTCTGTCTGACATCGGTATGCCTGGCAATTTTCCCGGTGGCCAGGCCGTTTTCGTGAATCCAAGAGTATGTGTTTGTGCTCGAAGCTTTTTCTTTCATGAAATAGTTGATTTTGCAGCATATTTAATGTTCGCAGCGATTAGACAGGAGTTTGCATTTTGCACTTGCAAGGAACAAGTGAAATTGATCTGTCTGGGATTCATATCCGAAAGGAGGCTTTTTGGGACTTCTTCTACTAAATTACTTCGATCTTCTCCCACTGCCGCACAAACCGCAGATTTAATTTGCACCAGAGCTCTGCTGGGAAAAAGTGTGAAGTAGAGAGAGTGAATCCATATCTTTTCCAACTTGCTGAGGCTAGAGCCTTCTCCCAGGATTGCTCTGCCTTTGCTATGGGCCCAGCTGCCTTCCTCTGTTGGGGCTCTCCCTGGTATGAGTTGTGCTGCCTCTCACAGAAGTTACCTGTGCTCTGGTGGCACCCATATTGATTTGTCTCAGTGTATTTTGAGCTCACTTCATATTTGAGACTTATAAATTTAGCTAGGAAAGAGAGAGAAGATGTTATAAAATCCAGCTTTATTGATCTTGTTTTTAAAAATGTCTCAATGTTTGTGATCTGAAAAAGATACGAAAGGTCATAGTTATTCAGAACTATATGTTTTATTTTTCCTATTTATAGTGGCTGTACAACAGGCTAAATGTTAATATTTTTGCAGTAATATATGGCAGCAATGTTGAAGCAAGCAGCATAACTGTTTGCATATTGTTCAACTATTTTTGGTGAATATAGCTCCTGATTAATTTCCAATTTATGATTTTCTAAAGAATTAAACTAAAGGATGCAGTTTTCTGAGCTTTCAAATGCAAACTCGTTTTTTCAAATGATATTCAGATATTTTATAGCTATTGGATTTATACATTCTGATTATTTATGATGATACTTGTGTCAATGCAAATCTGTTTAATGTAAGAAAAATATCCTAATTTGCACAAGTAGTTGAGATGGAATATTCCTAAGTAAATATAAACCCTGATGAAATTCCATGTTTGCTCTTTCCTTTACAAACTGAAAACCAAATATTTTTTTGTCAATATTTTAAGGTTGCTGAATTTTTGAGTAACAACTCATAAATCAATGTAGCTTTGATAGTGACTACATGCAGAAATGTGCCTTTGCTAATGTTTTTAATAAATATGTATATTCAGAATGCCAAAAAAAAAGAGAAGGATTTATATGAAATCATGAAGTTAATTCATAAACTAGTGGTGGAAAAGTAGGTATTTTTTATACTATATGCTAGCCATCCTTGTTAGATTTTGCAAAAGCTTTCCAGCCCAACATACTTAGATGGAGTGTAAATCAGTTCATTCCTTAACTGTCTTCAGTTAGAAATTTTACATGATGGTTTCTCTGGGAAATAGCAAAAGAGGCAACAGCAGTGCTTCATATTTCATTAATATATAATCATCTTCTATTGCAACATGGCTTCATCTTCTTACTGGGAGAGTTGCCTGTTTGTTTCAATGTATTTGAACCCTGTGTACTTTTGAGCCCTTTTGGAGTAATAACTGATGGACTGATTTTTCCCATTACTGGCATTCTTGTGCATTTCCATAACAAGAACCACGTGTGGGATACCACATTTTTTCAGGTTTTGGGTCTCTAAAGCTACCTCTCCTTGGAGATCATGCTCTGTCCTAAGCCTGTAGTATCTCAAGAGCCTTTGCTGTTGTAGGATCCCTTTTGATAAGGTGCCTTTCAATTTACACAATGAAAACGGTTGGTTTCAGGAGTCATTTGGCATCACCAGTACTTGCTGGCTGACCCGCAACTACCCCAGTGCATCTTGGCAACTGGCTTGAGCAGAACCATTGCTCAGCACTAGCTCATTTTCAAGGTGAGTTCACAACCTGGCAATCTTATTTCAATGTGTGACTACAGCAAAACCCCAAAAATAAAAATCTTTGCACGCTAAAAGATTCGCCATCTTGAATAAATATATCCAGTTTACTGCAGTTTCCCCCAAAAGATTTCTCAAATGTTTATGAAATTATAAATAAACTTTGCAACAACAGGTGAAAAAAAGCATTTCAGTTGGGGAAGCTGATACGCAGGAGGAAACCAGCTAAAGATTTCTGATTTCCAGTCTCTTATGTTAGCGACTAGAATAAATTACCCTCTAATAAATTAAGGTGCATATTGACTGATAAGCTCCAAGTGATTTTTATCACTTGTGCTGCATAAAGCAGCCATTGATGCTTAAGTTGAGTTTATGACTGTTGTGCTTTCCCAGCATGCAACAAAGAATCCCAAATAAAAGGCCTGCTGGCCTCATCTATTTATGGAGTTGATTGCTCAAGATAAAGCACTGCAAATTAGGTATAACTAATTTAATCTGTTCTAATGTAGGAAAAAAGATAAGATGATGGCAACTATGTCTGTCTCCTTTTCCTTGCAGTGATGTTTCATATCAGATGCTTCTTAGTTAACAAATACATACTGTTCCTTGGAGAAACTAATGTGTGTAATTTTTTATAATGAATTGCTGCAGCTCCAAATAAATGAGAGATTCTCCACCAGCTTTACGGTAAGATCTGAGTCACTCTGAATTCTCTTTCTTCCAGCAGCATATACCTAGGTTTCACCTAAAAAAATCACAAACATTTTTCTGCCCTGTGTTGCAAAATCATGGGTAGTGCTGAAGTGGTTGTCTTCATGGTGAGAAAAATCCGCCTTCTTTAGGCACAAAATAAAATTAAGTATGGTATGTGTTCATGTTTCACTGCCAGCACATGCTAGAGACATGATTAAGAAGTCAATGCTGCGGCCATTAGACTGGAAAACATGAAACAGTCCTTCAGTCTATGTTCTGGGATAGCACAGAGGCTTTCCTGAAAGAATTTTAAGTGAAGGCTCATCTAACTGTTAGAAACATAAAACCATTTGAAAGCATTTATCTCGTATACTCTAAGGCTGAATTTTGCCCTGCAGGTATATGTTTTGACTCTTGCAAAGTGATAACAGCCTTTTGCTTTATGCTATACCAGTTAATTAAAAGAAACGTGTTGTTGCTTTGACTGATGCTTTTATAGAACATGCCTGCCATTTTTATAAATGAACTTTGAAGTAAGTTGATCTACATGTTGCAATTAGAAGATTTCCACTGAAGGGGAATACATGGAAAACTGCTGAAAGTGGTAAATTTGCTCACAATTTATCTGGATTTTTTTAAAAGGGTGAAAACAAATGATTTTGTTATAATTTTTTAATCAGTTTTATTGCTGCACATTCTTGTGTCTATGAGGGAGAATATATTTAGAGGTACTAGACATGGCATAATGAAGCATTTAATAGATACAATTTATTTTACATTGTTTCAAGCTAAGGACTCTCTCCATTGCTGAGTTTACAGGGTTGTGGCACTTTGTTATGTGATTCTGAAATATTCATTACAGAGATCAGTGATATTATAGTTTGCATCCAGCTGTTGGCTTTACTTAGGGGAGACAGGACTCCCTACCAAGAATTTGTGGACATTGAGTCTACCAGGATGTAATTTATTCACTCTTCTTATCCCTGTGTATTCCTTTCATAGTTTATATAGTCTGAAACATCATCTACAGACTTTAAAAATCGGAAGCATTGCTATATTGTGTAATAGCCCCAAATGCTGTAAAGAATGATGTAGTTGGGTATTGAAACAATGTATGGTTAGTTCAAGGGAGGATTTTTGGTTCATGTCCAGAAGTATCTTAGCATAGGAATATTTTTCCTTTTTGCTTAGTTTTCTATTTTGTTGCTATGAAATCCCGTATGTCTCTAAGGGAGTGGCCATTACCTTTACGTCCTTCTTATAGTAATAGGGGAGAAGATTCTTGCCACTGTGTAGGGCAGAGCTAACGTACTAATATCTGTTTGTTACCCATCCAAGCAATTAAGCTGGACAATGAGGAGTTGTAGGAAGAATCTTCTGAAGTGCAGACTCCAAGCAGTTTCACTTTATATGGTGAATATTTCAGCCCTTGAAATCATCAGGAATTTTGTCATTGATACCTATTGGACTAAAAGAGTTGAGCAGTTGTCATTTTATGAGAACACAAACACACACATTTGGCACAAATGTAGCAAATCACGAAATCTGTTCCTCTTTAGAGCTTTTCTTGAAAGACGGCATTTCACCCGTTTCATTTGTAGCTGGTCATTCTTTTGACTTGGTTTTGTTTTCATTTGTGTGGGCTTATGTTAGGTTCAATACGGGGAGGAGCGCCTGGCTGCAAAAGCACTGGAGTCAAGGCTGATGACGTCCCACCCTGAGCCATGCTGCCTAGGAGGGGATGCCCAAGCACCCAGTGGATGGGCCTGTGCATCATGTTTGCCCGCTCCCAGCTGCACACTCATTGCTGGTTCTGCCAATCACCCCACTCACCTCCGTGTTGAGGAACACCAGTGCTCTGTTTTGGTTGTCTCAAGGTGTTGCCCTGGGAAGGGGAATGTTAGGCAGAGGCTGATAGGGTTGTCCCGGTCGTGCACCCATATAGCTTATGGGCTATCCCTGTGCAGTGAAAAGGCCCCAAAGTCTCTAGAAAGTGGGCAAGTGTGTGCCAGATAGCCCCAACCCTCATGATTCTGCTTGGCTTGAGGTTATTGATGTACCCAGAAGAGAACAGGATGAACAAGCTACAGCTGCTCCTGCTGCCGTAGCAAGACGCAATGAGGTGACTCCAAGCCGCTGAAGGATTCCCCAATAAGGAGAGTTCGGTCAAGAGAACATCTACCATATAGCCTTGCAGCCCATAATAGGTGGTTTGGGGTTTTTTTGGAGGAAGGTGGCCTCTGTGAAGCTTTTTTCCAGTTTTTCTTTTTTTTTAATGAATCAGTAACTTCTTAGAACTTATGCAGGATATCATTCAATTAAAACCTTGGGGAAATACTGCATGAGGACGTGTGTTTATGTACCTTGAGATGTTATCCCTCCAGAAGGAACTGTGCAGTGAATACTTGCTCCCTTTGGTTGCCTGAGATGAAGCTCTGACCACTTCAGAAGAGGATGCAGAGTATCTGAGAATCTAGTAGCATTTCTGGTTTGTCACACTGAAAAACAGGTGTCTGTACTTTTTCTCAAGAAAAAAAGTTATTGTTTTCCTTGAGGAGCGATAAGCACTTACAGAGGATCAAATTAATTCTGAAATCAATCTGTTGACTTCAACTAAATGATTCAAGGATGAATTTCAGTCTTCCTTGATTACTCCTTTCTACCCTTTCCTCCATCCCATCTTTTCTCGTGTCTTTTGTATAGCAGTATACAATACACATTCAGCATGGCTGTAAGGCAAGTAAGTGCTGTTGGCTTTGGAACATTTGCCAGTAGACTGCAAAACTTTTCTTCCCTTTTGTGGTATGCAGCTATGTATAAATATATGGTCCTCTGGTTTAGGATAAAATTATATCTTGAGAATGTCTGCGGAATCATGAGAAAAAGACTTTTCAGTCTTTTATATTCAGCGACCGCTGAAGTAATCAGGAAAGCACAGAGCATTAGATTAATAGGACAAGTCAGAATATAATTTTTTTGCCATAATGTGTGTTGACTCACAGAAAACTTCAGAAAACTCAAAATCACATGATGGGAGAGGGAGAGAAGGAGGCGTGGACTCTTCTGAGAAGGCCAGATTTTGGAGGTCAAGTCATACAGAGGATCTTCATGTGGGTTCTGGGGTTCTTCTTCATTTACTTCTGAAGTTCTGGGTTTTTTCCACCTTGAAAGTGCTGTCATGAAGAGTAACAGTGTGTAACAGGCTGGGAGAATAGTAAACAGTTTAAAAAGTGGGCCATGAGTTGTCTAAGCTGCATAGACATACAAACAATTATCTGTAAGAAAAGGATCACAGAAAAACTCTTTTCGTTCCAGGCAAATAAAGGTATCATTTTCTGCATAGGTACATTCATTAGGTAGAGTCAAATTTTGTGACAGGGAATTAGGAGAAGCAAAAGGCTTCCTGTAATATTATATCAAAAGGCTTATTGTGATTCAGAAGAAAGGTTTAGATGTCACTCTGGCTTATGACATGTTATTGTCTTTTCCTTTTGGTGAAATACAATCATGGGATGTAATTATTGTGTTAGTACTATACCTTGTCCTGTAGTTCATCTTTCTTCCTTGAAATAAGATTATGTGAGCTAAAATGTCCCGTTGTAATAATGACCCATTGCAGTAATAAAATTGTCAGACCAGGTACATGATTGACCACTACGTATTGTTGTAACTATCCTTTTCATATCATATTAGTCTGACTTTATTACTGTTGTGCATCATATTTACGGGGACACCATAAAATTTGGAGGCAGTCACAGCATATTTACCTTCCCTTATTCATCAGTGGGGGCTGTTTTTCCTTACTCTTCCAATGTTGTAATTTATTGAACAAGAAGTTCTTGTATAATTATTTTAATGTTATTTGAACAGAGATAGGGTTTAGCAAAAAATACAGACCTAATGTTTATGAAATAAATTTTTAGACTCTGGGCCCAACTTCTTTCTAAGGGATATTTATCTGCTTGGTAGAAAACAAAGCAGTTTCAGCCAGAGGACTGATCTCCTTCATGATTGACTGACTGTTCCTCTGGAGGTGAAAGTCTTGTAATGGCTGGACTTAAGGCAGAGATGAGAATCAAAGTCCTACTTTTCAGGTGAACTTCCTTCTCACCATGTGTGTCCCTTAGCCCATGCTGCTGGAGCGGTCTGTGTGGCACGGCTTACTTGCATATACAGACAGCAAGGGTGCTGCAACCTACTCGCTGGGGTGTGTGGGCTTCCCTCCAGTGGTAGCAACTGTTTAATTATGCAGTACTTAATTATGCATCAACAGAATTGTTGATCTTCCTGCCTGGGAAACCCTCTAGGCACATAGCTAAGCCATTCTTCTGACATTTTGGGCAGAGAAAGATATGACATTCAAGTCTTCTACAACCTGCGTAAGCGTGCTAGCTGCTGAATAGGAGGGTAAAGGCACCTGCTGCTTTCACTCTGGTTTTGTTTCCCCCAGCCAAAATCTGTAACCAAGTTTAAAACAGGTTTTCAAATAGCTTTGTGATGATAAAAACCACACTTGTGACAGGCTACTTTTCACTGAAAAAGATTCACTTAGATCTAATCTATAGGACACAAGGCCATGCAGAATAGCCTGCATGTAACAGAATGCTGTGATACTCAAGGTCAGGAAATTCAAAGTTAAGGTTGGTAATGAAAATGTCATCTGTTTGATGCTGTTTTCTTAGAGCTTTGCAAGTTAGTAAATTAGTTAGTTGTTAGTAACTACATTGCATTATAAAAAGAAATTGCTTATATAATTTTACAGTCATCAAGCTAGAGAATAGCTTCATTTTGAGCTCTGCTGTTGATCCTCTGTTTTCAGTCTGCATGAAGTATCTGTAAAGCTTCTTGGTTGCTCTTTGGGGACTGGCTGCACTCCTCTATCACATGGGAAAATTCAAAATCACTAATAATAAATAAAACCTGGATACTATGAAGCTCAGAAACAGCATGAAGAGAAAGCAGGAGTGTCTGCATTGTACTTCCCAGTACTCTGGGTTTCTGGTGGGCTCATTTTCTCAGGCACACCCTTTGCCAGCCCAGTAAACAACATTTGTGCCCACAATTAATATTCACTATCCAAGGGGATGTGGTCATTTGCTTTTATGTATGCACATGTGCTTTTTGTTTCTCAAAACTTTCCCAAACGCTTCAGGGGTTTGTTTTTCTTTTCAAATGATTAGTAGCTTTGTTCTGTGTCCCCAGGAAAAGACTATGTTAAAAATCAATTGTTTCAGATAATTACAATCATTTCTTGGAATTGTGATTTATGGTAAAATGAGATGGGAGAAAGATGTACCTAAAAAAAGAAAGTACAAGGTGGTGTACCTTAGGAGAAAAACATACTCATTTGATTAAAGTGTGTCTTAGATTTAAGAAGCACTATAGAGCTTGCCAGGGACCAGAAGATGACTTTGGGTCTGGAAGATACAGCTGGTCTTCAACTGGTAGCATAGTTTGACATTCATAAATGTGCTGCTCCTGTACTGAAAGTATTTTTGGAAGTAAATTAAAGGGTTTTGGTTCCTATGTCTGATTTTAATAGGCACAGCAACTTTCTGGAGTTTTCTAAGTAGAGTTTTGATGAAGACGACTGTTATTTTCTTCCTTCCCCCCATAAGTCTTTGTTACGGTCTTTTGTGCTGTTGTTTTGACATCAGTGGGAAGCTATGCCTTAGTACAGCTTCCTGTATATTGTATTCTTTTTCTTTTGTGCTCTAAATCTTCCCTGTGGTTTTAGTTATATGCACAACTGAAATGCTTTTTGAAAAGCTACAGGTCCTTATTTATGTCAGTGCCAACTTTAAAGAGCTTTCCAAGTTTAAAAAACCCTGAAACTACTTGGAAGTAATTTTTTCCTTACTTTGCTTTTGTGTTTCTCCAGTTGTGTCACATGCTGAGTAAGTGTATGTGATTGCAGGGAGGGTACTCTCTCTCCCTACTGTACCTAAGGCTGCACAGCTGAGCAGCCCTTCCTTCCCGTCATGACTAGTTTCCAGTATAGTTAGGTTGTAGCCTTCAACCCTGAATGGTGGAGTGTATAAAAGTGATTGGGAAAGGAATATCTTCAACACCCTGAAGAGATGGTACAAACTCTAAGTCTTGGGGGAAAGGTTTCACTGTGGTGCCTCATGAAGGAGTCGGTTACTATAAGGAAGGTATCCCTTGGATTTGTATCTCCTGCCTATGTGTGCGGAGTCTTGGTAGCACTGCTGGAAAAGAAGTCTGTGTTGGGAGCTGCCTGATGGTGACACCCACTGGAGACACAGGACTCTCTAAGTAGAAAACCTCCTTTCCCTCTAAATGAAAGAAAC
>VYZV01015360.1:29682-49487 GCA_013401275.1 Pandion haliaetus | reverse complement strand
GGGGGGAAGGAGTTCTGATGTTTGGTTTTCCTTCCTAATATCCTTGGTTTTTATTTGATTTGTAGTAAATGAAATGGATTTTGTTTCTTCCCCCAGTTGAGCCTGTCTTTTGCCCGTGACCATAAGTGGGGAGTGATCCCTCCCAGTCCTTGTCTCGACCCACAAGCCTGCCTTTGGATTTTCTCCTCATCCCAACATGGCCAGGGGAGGGGGTGGGGGGTGAGCGAGCGGCTTCGTGGTGCTTTGTTACCGGCTGGGCTGAAACCGAAACAACAGTAGCTGTTTATGTGAAATACTGGTGAGTGTGAGAGCATTTCTGATGAACTAGAGTACAGAATGCTCGCAGTCCATCAAACAAAGTTCTATACAAGACGCCCACAGTCTTTTACAAGAAGGACGAACAGATGGGGAAATTTCCCAGAGAAGTAATGTGAAAAAGCTTACATTGTACAGCGAAGGATCTTAAGTATATACCTAGGGTATGGAAAAAGCAATTAACCAATTAAAAAATGTTGATGGGAGATTTTTGATAGAGGCACCCTTCAATTTTCTGTTGGTTATGGCGTACAAAGAAGTGACTAAATGTCTATAAAAGGGGAATCTAGGGCTTGTTTTGGATTGTTGAAGCCAGCGTGTGCTCTTTGAGCACCTTTGGTATGAGTAGCCACCATCTCTGCAACCTGCGACTTTAGTGGTATTTACCAACTTAAATATTCTTATATGTGTAATGATAGCTTTTTTTCACACAGCAGGCAGTGACTTGACAGAGGATAATGGCTTGTATGCTCACTTAATCCTTAAAGTGCCTTTTTTGGCTATTTTTGGCCACGTGCAAGTGCCTGGCAGGTGGAATGTGTACTGACAGCAATTGCTGGGGCTTTGCACAAGCAGCTTCTGGGACAGGTGAGTGTGCAGTGCTTGCCGTGCTAAGCTACACGTATTCCTGAAAGTTTCCTAGCAATAATAAACAATGCAACCAATATTATCGTGATTTATGGAGTAAGCCGGAAACCCTCATGTGAGTTAGAGCCTTGATGGCTGAATTGCAAATGCAATTATTCTTCTATACATAAATATGCAGTGCTGTCCCAATCAGTTATGCTACTTCTGAAGCCTTGGGAATAAAGAAGCATTTTGCTGCTGAATAACATATACATGGAGCCTTGAATATCTCAGCTGAAATGGTAAAAGAAATCTCATGCCAGTAGTCCCCCGAAACAAGCTAGATGGATTTCTGCTTTGGGTATTCTCCTGCATGCTCTCAAACAGCAAACAGATGGATAATGTGGTGGGTGAAGAGACAGCATTAAGCATCTATATTTTAAACAATAAGAGATCTTTTTTTTTCCTCCCTTTACAGACAGCTATTGTGTGCTTCTCATTTCATTATTCGTATCAGGCTTCCTGAACAAGATATTTTTGTGTGAAGAGTTTTTTTTAAAGGTGTCATTATGAACTTCTTAAGAAAACTTTGGAACAAATTTTTATAAAGAAGAGCCTTTATTGAATCGTAGGCTGTATGCTAGAGCATTATACATGGTTATCATTCCCAGTGAGTTTTCATTTCAAGGCCACACATTTACTATAAAATCTTGAAAAACACAAACGGCTTTGGTTATAATGAACTTCTACCCACTAGATGAACTTGTTTAAGGTCTGTAAGGTTTTTCACTTTTCTGTCTTCTGCTGCAGAAGTACTGGCTGACACCTCCAGAATGAATTAATCAGCTTTCATGCAGTACCATTGCAAGTCACCTTGCTGCTTTAAATCCATTTCATAAGCCTCCCTCAAATTTCTCTGGTATATTCTTAGCTTGACTATGGGACCACAGAGACATTTAAGTGTTCATCTATCATTGTAGACAGCTTTCTTAATTGAATCACCTGGTGGTGGCATGAAAAATTTGGCATTTTTCTTTGCTGTTTGAGTGACTACTTTCCTGCTGCTGTTGCTTGTTATGGCTGAATCTCTTCCAAAGTTTCAGTATGAGCAAACTCTCCTCTGTTGCAGTAGGTTATCAAGGCTTGGAAGAAGGATTGTGGTCTCTTTTCAGCCTGCATAAACCAGCTGAATCATTTAAAACAAAACACAGAGGAAATGTTAGAGACTCCGCAGAGTCAAAGGAGATGGAAAAGGGTGCCAGGATGGTGAGCAGCTCCAGCTCCTCCCCCAAGTTCTGCCTCTTATGACTTGGTTTAATGTCTGATGGCATAGATGATGTCTCTGAAACTTGGAGTCATATTTATCCCAATGAATTTCATGCATTTAACTGAGACATCTAATCACTACAGTAGTCAAGGGAGGTGTGTGTGTGCACATTTCTAGGAGCAATTTAGTCAGCTCAGAGCTGAAATTGTTCTGTCCCTCTAAAATGTCAGAGGGAACATAAGACTAACAGTTCCAGTTCTTTGGGTAAGTCTCTAAAGGCAGAAGTCAGGCATGATCCATCTAACTTGCCAAAGCCCTCATGACTGACTGCATTTCTTTTATTTTAACAGAAAATATGTCCACTCTTAATCTTATCCGTAAGGTTAACCATAGATTTTCTTTGGATTGTTTGATGTTAAAGATATATCACCAATTACATCTGCTTCGCAAACATCTTGTAGCATCAATTTTTGTTTTGTAACCGCCCCCCCCAAGAAAGCAAGCTATCTTATTGCTTCTTCTCTGAAGTTCTTTACCTCTGCTACTATTCTCTGCTGAGTCTACCCCATCTCATCCTATCCACCTCCTGCAGGTGCCAAACTCTCAGCTTCCCACGTTCAGTCACCCACCTTATTAATTCTCTTTCTCTTGGTGGCTGCTTCACTCCTGTGTAGTGGTGTGGGTCACACAGCAATGCTTCTGCAGTGCTCCTGCTCCCCTGTGTTCATCATGCACTGCAACATTCTGACCTACCGTGTCTCTTCTCTTGTCCGGAGGTGTTATACAGCCTCTTGCTGTGTCTTTGATTATTCAGACCCAGGTAAAGTCCTGATTCAAAATCTCTGAACTGAGTGGCACTGCTCCTGTTAAATACCAGTGATGCAGAATTACAGGCCAACTGTCAATAAATGCCAGTATGGCCAAAATGTCATGCCTTTCTGCTCCCTCCCAGCCTATAAATGTGGTGATGTGTTTTAGACTACCAATCATCTGTAATCAAGAAAATGGAAGCAACTGACTCCCTAAATGCAGTGTTGGAAAAATATTACTAGAGAGCTGGGCCAAATGAGATATACCTCGAAAGGTAATGAGCGATTTTAACTTTTTTGCAACAAGATGTAACAGAAGCATCCTTCTTTTCAAGCATAAAAGGTCATTGCTTTGTGGTAGCTGGATTTTGTGTGTGTATGTTTTATGGCAATTTTCTCATAGGAGTAGCTAGGAAACAACATTTCACCAGAAAAAAAAAAAAAACCCCAAATGGATTTTGAATGCTTAATATGTCTATGATATCCTCATGTTGTGTAACTTCATGTTGTCTAGTCAGTCTGTAGAGACTTTTGCATTTGTAGGAATTGTGCCCTTTCAGATAGGAATGACGTGGTCAGTAGTTTGGCTGCTAAATGGCCTACAGCAGGAATTTTATGTTTTGCACCCAGAAAAAAAAAAAAAAGTTTTGTATTAGCTTTCAGACTCCATCCTCCTTCCCCCCTTGCCAGCTCTGCTCTTCCCCAGTGGAAGTGGTGTGGCTGTAAAATTGTGGGGGAGCTTATTAAATCTGCACATTTAATGCCTCAATTTAAACCTTGGATAATAAAGGACCATCTTTTAATTTAAGCTGTGGATTTACCATCTGTGCAAATTGGATTTTTTTTTTCCATTCTGTATTACCTGAAAAACAGCATTACTATGGGTAATTTGTGAAGCATTGGTTTCTACATGACTGTCTACATTCATAGTTAAGTCAATGTGCACAGGAATTCAGAAATAGAGACAGACACCTGGACACTGCTCCTCCTTAAGCCATTAAGTCAGGTAAGCACTCCTTAAACAGTGTTTTATTTCCTTTTGTCATTTTTTTCTGCTTAAACCTTGCTCTAATATCTGACCCTTGCTTCCTTCCAGCATGAGAAGGTGGGTACACAGCATCTGAAGTTCTGAGCTAGGACTGTATTTGGATGCATCTTCTCAGTTTGAAAGCAGGTTATCGGCTATAACCAAAGCCACAGTTGGTGCTGTTGCTGCTCACTTGCCTGCTTTTAAAGGTGGGTAGATCAGAGAGGGGAGGTGTACTGAAAGTCCAGCTTCCCGCAGCACTGATTTGGTCCTTGTTGGCTGTCCTTCCACCAATTCTAAGATGCTTTATCCCCCAAAACTTTGTGCTACTTCATGCTGTGAAGCCCCATTAATGTAAAAGAAGATAAAACCCAGTCAGTCTAGTGAGTGAATTTCCATTGCACAGATTCCAGGATTATCTGTAGTAAGCCATTCATATGGAGAACATTCGTAGGGACACTCTTAAGTGGTATTACTTGCATTGGAAGCATATGGTAGTTGTAATCATGAAACAAAATAACATGTTCTGTTTGGGTAGTTAGATTAAAAGGGTTGCATATCCAATGTTCAAGAATTTTGAGAAAACCAAAACAAAACCTCTTTACTCTGGAATAATGAACTAATCTCAGATGACAATTCCTACAGGAAAATTGCAAACATAGGAGGAATCCCACATCGCAGTCACTCCTTCCCACCTCTGCCTGAGCACCCTGTGCCTCAGGCTCCTGGCTCATGGCAGGTTCTGGGGATTCATTTTAGGGCTGGAGAGTAAAGGAAGATCACAGGACTCCCAGTTTTGCTGAGCAGCTCAGCCATGCCAGGCAGTTTGTTTTTAGAAGACCTATGCAGTGTATTTAGATAGATTATCAAAATGTATTTTTTTCATCTCCTCTCTCTACTATGTGCATGTGTAAATCCAATGCAAGCCCTTCCCTTCTGCTTGCGTTGCAGTAGCAACTTTCAGGCCCAAAGTAATTTTAATGTTTAACTTGCCATTGAGAAAAATAGATAGGTTTAATATTGCGAGTGAGAAAGCTAAACTGCCTAAACTCATCCTGTTGTGCAGCTTAGGATCATGAAGAAGGGAGACAAGTTCATCATTGTAACTTTTTGCTCATTTTTTAACCTCTTGCACTCTCTTTTTCTTTCTTTCTTGAAGGAAATAGTTAAGTTTCTTACCCCAATAAATTTTTCACACAGGAAAAAGGTCGAAAAGAGATAGTCCCATGGACTAGGCCCTCTTCCCATTGCTCTGTTTCCCAATAATCATTGAAGATTTGGCCAATTGAGGAGAGGTGCCAAAATCAGTGCTGCTGCCAGAGAAGTGGTTGAAGCATGCATGGCTGGTAGCAAGCCAAAGCAAATAACAGCAACTGACTTGTGTGTAATGGTAGAGCTGAGAAAGCTCCTCCTGGAGGGCAGTATCCATGGGTCCACCCATCAGCCTTGGACTGGTAAGACCAATGTTCTTGATTGCTGTCATGATTTCCTCAGATACGAAGTTTTGTCCATAGAGCTGAGCTGGAAAAGATGATCCTAGGATACTCCTGAGTTTAAGTAATTTTTGTCAGTTGGAGCATGTAAATAGGATAGCCTCAAAGGTGGTCTAACATATGTTATGGGAAGGTCCTTAGGACATGGGAGGTTCCCTGAGGAGCACAAAGCTATAAATTCGGTGGTTGCACCAAGCAGAGCTGAAACTGTTTGAGCCTAGCTGAATCTGGGGGAGAGGAGGGAGGATAATTTTCATTTCTGATTTGCCAGCTCTGACTGTAATTTCTGTAAATCTAACTCTGTTGCCTGTCTATATGTTGTAAAAGCAATCACAGTTAATCATACCAATTGTATATAAAGATGAAGAGTTGCAAGGAAGGACATATTTAACTTTTGACATTTGCTTAAATTCTTAGAAAATTACATGGCATAGCATTCAGCAAAGTTTGAAAGTCGCTGCAGATTAAAGCTACTAAGGGGTGATTTTAATCCTCAGCACGCCTGAGCATTGAGTCCATTAGTACCTGTTACTGTGTCAATAGAGAAAACAAACTCCAAGCACTACCAATTAACTTCACCAGCAAGCATATCTTCCTGAGAAAAATGAAGTGAACATGCATCTTTTATTAGGAGGCGGGAGATCAGAGCCAGTGTTTCAGACATCTGATGACCTTTGTGTGTGTCTGCTATCTCATTATCTTTGACAGGGACTAAATGCAGTCTTCAGAGCCGATCAGTGCCTTCTGTCTCTCTGAGGAGACTTTATTTAATTTATTGTATTATATTATAGCATCTTTTCTCTTTAACTGGAGACGTCTCAATCTATTCTAATGACAGTTATACTGTGTGTGCGTATAAATACAGACAGAGATGTAGGTGGCTTTATTCTGTATTTGGGAAGGTGTTGGAAAACACAACTCTAAACTTGTTTGATTATAGCTAAAATTAAAATTGTTAATCTCTAAATATCTAAAATAAAAAAAAGAGCCAGTCTTAAGTGGATGCCATGCATTTTTCTTAAATGCAGCTTCTGCTGTAACTAATCAAAAGGATGAGTTTGAAATAAGCTTCCTGTGAATTTCCTGTGAAATGAGAATTATTGTCGTTTAAGTTTGATCTTGTCCGCCTGCCAGCCACAGGGCTGAGCACTCTTTCAGGAGCCTTTTAATGGCTGAGCTTGGACATTTCAGGAGACCCCTGACACCAGCTGTACAGGGAACAAGAGCTTGTCTGACACTCAAATGGCAATGATTGCAGTGCTCATGTCAAATACATTATGTGCCAGAACCCCAAACAAAAGAAATGCCTGAATACCATGACACAATTGTTTGCCCCTAATTGCCCCCTCAACCCCTTGAAGGGGATGTAGATGGAGATGTAGACTCCAATCCCCATGCAGAGAGCCTTTGAAGTGCCAAGGTGATTGCACTCACCTGGATACTTATAAGCTGGTTCCTACTTAGCCTTAAGTAAAGGAGTATTAATTCATCACTGAAGTGGCAAGGCCTCTGTACAGCAGGAATTCACATACAAGACCTACACTACAGTTCAGGCCTGATGGGTAATTAATGTACCTATCTGCACATGCAGAGGAACAGCTGGGCCATGCAAATGCCACCCAACCAAATGTCAGGGCAAGCTGCTAATTTCTCTTTCAGGGGAATAAAGATGGGTATGTGGAAGAATTGTGCAAAACTCCCACAGATTAAGTATTTGTTATTGACTGAAGTGGGTAGTTGTGTAGTTGGAGGGTAATATAGAATTAAATATAATATAAATGTAAAAATATAAAACCAAAAAAAAGGTTTTGTGGCTATGGTGCTCTGATGTGAGGGGCTGAAGGTGTCTGAAAAGATATGACTAAGAAAAAAACTAACAATACCTCCTTCCCAAGGTAGTTTGGATCTTTTCATTTAGGCTTTCTGCCCAGTTACTAGCAAGCCTGTGATGTGTGGTGTGACTAAGGTGAGCTGTAACGGTGACAGGATAGGAAGCAAATGTGACTGTTGTGTGACAAGAGATTTCTTTGCGGCTTTTTTTTTTTTTTTAACTTGGTTAGAAAGTTGTTCTGTCCAACTTCTCATTTTTCAGCTTTGATTTTCCAACTTTGAATGTTTTATGCTGAGGGTCCTATATTATATGGTATTTTTAATCTTCCTTTTTAAATGATGAGATGTTGGAAGAAAGCAAAATTATGTTAGGAATACAGCAGAACAGGAATTTTTGCTTTTCTGTGCAGATGCTGACAAACAAAAGCACAGATACAGTAGCTTTCCAGCTGTAGCATATTACAAGCATATATAATCCATAGGAGGAAATCACAGTATGTCATGATTGAAGTAGTAAATGCTTGGAAGCTGTGTGTAAAGGAAATATTCTTCTCAATTCTGTTCTTTTTACTTCATTAAACAGGAAATGAATAGCATCCCCTTACACATGGTTTGACAAACCAAGGCCTTGCACAAAGGCAGCTTGCTTAATTTGAGTACTGTCTAAAGCTGGTTGCCCATGGCTGTGTCTAAGCAAATGTTTTGTTTCGGAGTGGTGGTGTGGTTTTGTGGAAAATCCCCTTATTCGTCCCTGTGTACTCAGTGCTGGCTTGGTTCAGGGAGGGGTTTTGTTGGGCATGGGCTGAATTGCTTTTGGAGAAAACATACACCAGTATGCTGCAACCCTGGGTTCACGTCGGGGTTTGAACCAGGGAGATGGCCTGAAGAACAGATATGAGGAGGGGACATTCAGCCCAGAGGGTAAGATTAACTTAAGTCTGAAACAACAAGATGGAAGCAGAGCTGTGAAGCTTTCTGGGTTCCCAAATCTCACAGCTCTTTGGGGTTGCTCCCAATCAGGAGTCTCCAGTTAGAGTGTTTGTAATGTGGAGAGCGCAAGATGGCAGATTGAGACTACCATTAAGCACCTTGGGTGCCAATTGCCTTCCTAGCTGGAAAGTCAATTAACTAACTCCTATCACTCTGCCATTCAGTAGAATGTTTGCTTAGCTTAACAAGATTAGTTGTGGTAGGATGTACAGTTTATCAGTAGCAAATGAATTGAGAAGCTGCCTTCTTGCAATTTGAATAGCTTTGCTCTAGTGTCATGCCGATATAAGCATCTTAAAACCACAACGTTCACTAGGAGGCAGTGCTTATTTTTCAGTGCTAAAGTATGGAATATTTAGCTCTCCAGAAAGTTTTTGTGCATGAGCTGGATCAAAACTTTCTCTTGAGTTGTAGACCCCCTATCTCACTATAGGTGGATGACACCTAGTCAAAAATGTATGAAAGTGGTAGCTGTGATGTCCTAAAGTGATGAGAAGTTGTTAAGTGAGACAAGACTTTTGAGAAGAGGTCATGCAGTGTGTCCAGCAAACTGGTATTGGCTTCAAGGAAAAGTCAGCCTAGGCTGGATAGACAGTTTTAAATTCAGAAATAAAAGCAATGTTCTTCAAATACCAAGAGTTCTTTACATCTGCTGGTATGTTAAACCACCTCAGGGGAAAATTACTACCTAGAGAGTCTGGCTAGGAGGAAGAGAGCTACATATCCTCTCAGATTGTCTGATTACTTGACCTATTCCCTCAGATTAACAGTACAGACCTGTAAATTCATGCTGGGGGCAGAGGAGGTGGAAGGGTGCAGAGCACTATGGCAATAGCCTCTGCTTCTGAGGGCGCTTCAGAGACTGAAGGACTGAGTTTGGTGGGGATCAAAACCTAAACTGACTCTAATGCCCTTAGAGTGACACCCACAAATGTCCTTAACACAGCAGTGTTAAGGAGAAGAAACAATCACAAATCAGGACATGACAAATGGATGCTCAGCTGCGATACTGTCCCAGCATAACTTGCCTGCTTTGACTGCAGAGCTCAGTGGCTCTGGGCCCTCTGATACAGCGGTAGCAACATGGCTTGCAGGTACCAAAGTCACTTTGGGAAATGGGATTTGCAACCAAGAGGTACAGAGAGCACTGAATGCTCTCCCATGTCCCTAGATGTGCAATTCCCATATTTTCACTGAATGCCAATACCTTTCTGCCTCCACTCAAATTGAAATCAGGGTGTGTATACATTGCAAACAACAGGGGCTCTATTAATTGTTTCTTTTAGCATCTTTCATTAGATAGAGTTTCTGGATGCCAAAACTTCAAAGTGCTGCTGCAATATCGCTCTGTTTGCTCCATCCTTTGAAAACCAGTAGAGGCAGCAGTATTCCTTTGGGGTTTGTGTTCCTGTTAACTCTAAGAAAAATGCATTTTTCAAATTGGTATTTCTTATTTTTCGGATGTGTGCACCCCCAGGGACAATCAGTCTGAAAATCAAAATATGTTAAGTTAACTGTTTCTGCACTTTCCTGTTCTTCTTAAACGTTTTCCTCTGCAGCAATTCAAAGAAATGTCTTCACAAAGTCACAGTGCTTGTGTGTGGGAACATGTTTGCCTTGCACCTGCTGGAACACAGGGCAGGCCTTGCCTGGATCCTGGATCCTGCAGTTCAAAAAGCATTTCCCACCTTTTTGGTTGCTCACATGTTTTCTTTTACTGCTGGTGAGGTTGAGGAGCTGCATTTAGCCACAAAAAGCCAACTGCTATTTGTGGCTTGATGGCTTGTAATGCGCAGTCAGCAGAGGAGAGCTAATCCTTCAATGTTCAAACGAGAACTGAGGCACAGGGCCTCTGGAAGACTAATTATCCTGTCTCTGTCACTAGACAGCTCTAAAAGTCTTTTCTCCCTTCTTTGCCTAGTCTGCTACCTCCAACAAACATGTCTCATCTCTCCCCTTCAGGATCTGCGTGCAAAGCATGCCCTGAAAGTCCTCTGAGCACTGCTCAGCAGTTCTCTGCTGCTTTGTAAGGCTGGAGTGCTAACTTTCCATTTTTTTGTTAAGGAGAAGACAACAAAAAAATATTTTAGATCTCTCCTGTCAAAGCACAGTACTGTGGTCTTGGCAGAAGGTGGGAATACAGACATCTTTCTTCTTGCAACATGTGGCCATCTAAAGAACAACAGCACAGAAATCAGATGCACAAAAGTGAGTTGACTGAGACAAAAACAGTAAAAACCAAGCGCTGTTGCTACTTTCTCTTAATGAAACTTGCGGATGGTTGTTTTATTTGCAGCAACTTGACTTGTTCACAGCAAATGGCTGCATGGTCTGATTGCTACTAATAGGGAATTTCACAGCCTTTCTCACTTCTTGGAGAGCTCCATGGCCTGCTATTTTCTTTAGCTGTGTTTGAAAGAATAATTCTAACCAAACTGCCCCAAATAGAGTCTTCAGCACTGCAGCCTTTGTCTCTGACTGAAGGTCATGTGGGATTAACTGCTAATTCCTTAAATATATTTAAAATTAGTGAAGCTGTCAAATATGCATCGTGCCCTTCCAATAAATTGCTTATGTTCTCTGGCTGCCAGCTGTTCAGCATCTGTATGTATATATTTATATACATACAATAATTCTGACTAAAGCTTGAGGTTTATCCAGATGGATGAAAAATTCATTCAGAAGGATGAAAATTTGGCCGTTCCACCCATTTATTTAAACACTGATCCTGCTCACTGAAGCGGTTAGGAATCTGCACACAGTCTGTTCTCCAGCAGCAACTCAGGTCTATGCAGTCTCAGTAGGATGGTATCGAATATATGGTTATAATCTGTATGTACTGTTGTCTGAATAAGATTACCCATAAAACTCTTGCTTGTGTAGTGTTCTTTGACATGTTTTGCCAAAACACACATTTTTAAAAAATGAAGCCCCCAAATAGCTGCTGAGATAGAAGGCTTGGGAACCGCTGACTTCAAATTAAGCATTCCTGAGTTTCCATGCTTGAGCTGTGATGCTTGATAGTTTCTATTAAAGCAGCCAAGATATATTGCTAAATTGAAGGGAAAACACAAATATTGGGATTTCAGCGGTGAAGTGCAGCAGAGAGAGTGCATAAAGTGCACCAGGTTTATTACCTAGGCAGACCTATAATTGACTAAAACACATGGTGTAGTGGGGAAGGAGTGGGAATGGACAGTGCCTCTCTGCTCAGGACTGCGAGGGAAACACAGCAGAAATACCTCTGTGAAGGATGGAAAACAGCACGCTGCAACCATGTGCCTTTCAGGCTGCCCTGGGCACAGTGTGAACAGGTACTGAGTGGGGCACATGCACAACTATATATCATTTGTGCATCTCAGCAAAGGATTCAGTGTCTCCAATTACAGTAGTTTGCTACTTGTTTTTTTGTAAGCTTTTTTTTCCTTCAGCTTTTTAACTGTGTTCTTCCTGTAGCTAACACAGCAAAGCCTTATTACAGGGGCGTGAATTTAAACATATGGGTAGCTTCCTTTTGGCACATTCAAATATATGTATTCAGAAGAACTTCTGAGCATCAAGAAACAAACATGATATTGCCATATCTACACATACAATAATTAGACCTTTATTTCCCATCAATCTACAGGGAGTGATTTTCTTGTGGGTAGACAGTCTGGGTGGCCATACCAAGCATCCTCTAAGAACTGAGGAAATCACACTGTAAGGGTATAAAAATGCCTCTTGAAAATAGTCTTATGGACTGATCAACAGAGGACTAAAGGCTGTGCTGACTGTGAGAGCTGAATCTCTGTGTCCCCACTTCTTGGTTAAAGGCAAAACTTTGCTAACTTTGCTTTCCAGAGCAGTCCTCTATGGAGATAATGTCTGGTCTGCTGCAGTAGTTTTATGGACCTACCATGGCACGTAGAAAGGCAGTAACTCTTCCCTATAGAGACTGCACAGGGATATATAAGATTTACACACACACACAAATCTGTGGCATCTATATGAAAATACCTCGATGCTACATATAAACTGCACCCGAGCTGGGAACGATGGGAAGCCTACAAGCAAAACTCCAGGGCATGTGCACTCTGGTAATTTTCTTCAATGGTACTACTATAAATGATATATGTGCTATGTTCCTCCACACAGAAAATACCGTAAGTGCTATAAATCCAAGGAAGAAATGGTATGACTTCATTTCTGTTTGGAAAACTGACTGGGAACTGTTATTCTTTAGCGTATTGCATGGGAAATTGAGCTTTAATAGAATACTTCTCTGAGTCTCTTGAGAAGAAAACTCTAAGCTGTACTTCAGTAAAGGGTTAGTTCAGGTGCAGAAAGGAGTGTCTAGCTATGACTTTCTAACCTACTGTGCTACTGGGAAGAATTTTGGGCAGAAAGAGTTCGCCTGTTTTTCTTAAGGCATGTATGCAATGGGACTCTGTGAATTCTGCCTCTTCACCTACATCAGAAATGCAAATGCAAAAGCCAGTACTTGTAACTGTCATTTGGATTTCCAAGGCACCACAAGTCCTTGGGTTCACACATGCATGTGCTCAGGTGCAGGATTTCCTTCCCAGATGGACTAATATGGGAAGGAAAACACATTTTTTTCAACATGCTCAAGCACAATGCTATCAGTGAATAGGTATGAAATACTCAATTCCCCAACACCAGAAAATAAAATGTGGGGCTGGAAATAGGTGTACTGCACTGCATTGTAGGATGAATAAGCAAGAAACAAGGGACCCATTTTACTTTATTTTCTATGTAAGGTGGAGGGAGAAATTGCAGGTAAAGGGAACTGCAGGAGTTGAGCTGTGTTTGGAAAGCAGAATTTAGCTGTGCAGCATTTTGGTAATGAGCTACCTATTAAAAAATTAGTTTACAAGTATGTAGTTGTCTCGTTATCCAGCTCGCAATATACGGAACACTTTTGTAAGAGGTACTCTGCCCTTTGCATGAGGTATTGCAAATAGTTTTGCAGTGCTGGGCACCAGATGTTTTGTGAAATGTATACGCCTCTTGGATGTGACAGCCTTGCAAAACTGCATTTTCTTTTGCTGTTGAATGGTGAGCATTAATCAGCTTTAATGATCACTAGTGGATATACTAACAGCTTACAAAAGTTGCACTCTCCATTCTGCTGTAAATGGAGCCTCAAATAGTTGTAGTTGCCTACGGCTGTGTGCTAGAAAACCTGTTTTCTTCTGTGGATCACACTCTCACCCTTTAATCAGAACTTGTTCTGAAAATGGCAGTGCCATGTCTCTAAGGGTGATCTCATTTTTGAGGGCAGTAGCTAAGGGGAATATTGTTATCTGTTTCAACCTGTTCAGAGAATGAGACTGAGAAAAACACATTTTGAACTTCAAGAAAAAACATTATTCTGGTTTTTAGGCAGTTCATCTGGGAGTCTGTCTGCATGGAAAAGTTCTGGGTTTCCTTCATGCTGTTCTGCTTCTCAGGGATGCATCAGGACCTCTCTCCACAATGACCCCAAGGGACTCACCCCAGGGAACACCATAGATGTCACAGTAAGTGTTTACTTGAGTATCAAGTGTCTCAGCTCCCATTAGAGAGAACAGACCTGTGAAGCAGACGGGCTCATCCTAAAATAGTTACTGAAGGGGGGGAATTTGGTTGCGTCAACACAGCTGTCTGGTGCTGTTTGGGATGCCCTACAGAATCTGCAAAATCTGCACACAGCTGGCAGGTATGAGGGGATTCAGGGAGCATCTGTGTCTTTTTGGACCTCCAGCTGGAGGCTCAGGGGCTAACCTCAGGCATCTAAAATGGTGCTAAGTACCCACACAGGGGCAATGGGATGCCATCCTAAATGGCTTGTCATATTTAGATGGTCTCTGGGCACCAGTGACTGCATTGACTGGGGGATTACACTGGGACCATAAAGACACAGTGTGCATGTGGATGCCTAAGTTCAAGTGCCTTTACCTGAAACTAAGCCTTATGCCCAGTCTGACTACATAAGGCTCTGTAACTTGTTGTGGTTAAATGATTTTTCTACCTAAAACCAGAGAGAGGTGATGTTGAGTGCATTTACTGGAAGAGTGTTACAGAAATCATAAGCACAGATGTTGGGGTGTGAATGGCCTTCAGGACTGCACTGTCATGCACATGGTATGAGCCTGGCATTGCGTCGCTCTGATTTTCCAAAGTGGAGTCTTTTTGTTCGAACTCCTTCGTATGATTTAAACTAAAAAATCCCTTTGTTTAAAAAAAGCCTAAACTACAAATATAAATCGATTTTACTGACATTTGTGTTCTTTTAATTAATAGGTTACGGTGAATTTCCACTTAAAAGTAAGGCTGTTAATTATTTGCCTGTCTGGTGGAGGAAATGCCACCAAAAGCTGAGTGGTGGTGTTATAGGCTGACAGGGTAGAGTAAAGCTTCAGTGGGTGTTCAGCATAAAGGGGAATTATACCCCTCTCTGGTTGATGTTAAAGATGCAAAGAATGTATTGTCTTGTGCTCTCTCCTTTAACCATTCAGAGCTGGACAAATGTGTCTAAACCTGGAACATAACATTTTGATGTGAAAGTGTAATGGTAGTGTTCTGCCTTATTTTCAGTTAACTTGCAGAGTTTAGGTGTGTTGTGACAAATAAGAGGGAGAGGAGCAATGTAGTGTCGCTAGAGGTATGCTTTAGAGAGGAGCTGCAGTTCGCTTGCTCTCCTATATTCTTCCCCAGTAAATCTGCATGATAAAAATATGCTTATTTATGATATTCAGAATATATTTGAGCCCTTGAATGCACATAAATGTGGCATATACTTATCAGAAGTAGCCATAGAACAACTCAGCTCAATATGCCTTTTACTATATTTTTTATCAGCATTGATGGCTATGTCAGTGTGCTCAGAATATTTTTCTATCATTACAAGATTTAAAATATAAATTTGTTTTTTATCTACGTTTATTGCCCTTGTAGATTGACCCTAACTATGTTTTATATCAATTTTGAAGACATTTTATTGTTACAGAATGTCTCATTTGAGCACAGAATTAGAAATGGGATAATTAAAATGGCATCAGGGAACTTTATTGTTTCCAAATGTTTTATTTGAACACCAAGCTGGAATGATAAGCCAGTTTGAATCAGTAAGATTCAAAAGATGTATTATTTTTGATAAATGCTCTAAGTATGTTCAGTATCTAGGAGCTTTTATTTGATACAGTGCATATTTGGCAGAAGGTATCACTTTGGATAGGCAGCACTGAGTTGCTTCCTGAAATGAATTGAGTTTACTTTGATAAATCTTATACAAGACATAATCTCTTTCATTAGCATATGGATAGCATTATGTAGGGAAATACTGCATTTAATTTAAATACTTCAGTTTGTGGTTGACACAAGCAACCACTTTAAATTCACAGTGAGTGTTAAGTTGCACACTTTATTATACTTTTTTTGCATGCAGAATTGAATCACATTCTAAATGCAAATGCGCTGTCAGTCAGCCTGGGAAAAGGGACTGCAGGTAAGTGGAAGTTGCAGAAGAAAATATAGTACATCCCAGCAGCACCTAAGAGGTGCCAGCCTGTCTGCTGTGCTCATCAATAATGCTGTCTGAGAGGAAACACGGTGGTGAAAGGGCATGAGGAGTTGCTTCCATTTCCTGCTCACAAATAGAATAATGTCATAAAATGACATAGACTTGACTGACAGCATCGCGGTAAAGGTAATGAGGTACTGAGAGGCTGGAAGGGGATAGAATTGGCTGTTGAGAAAGGAAGAGGAGAAATTGTCCATCAGAGTGAAGGTCACATGGTGATGTGAGCAAATGGGTCTGATGGAAGGCTGTTACCAAATGCAATAATTATTTCCAGGAACAAATCACTGGGGCATCATCAAAGCCCTAATTAAATTAGCGGAGTNTTTTAAATTGCCAGAATGTTTCCCCTGGGTGAATTTTTTATAGAAAAGAAACCCCTCTGCCAGATACATTCTATGTGAGAGAGACAACTTAAAGCAAATCGTGTTGGGGGAAAAAGAAACAACCCAACCCCCTGGCTTTGTTAGAAAAATGTGAATAAACTACTTGTGCCCAGAAGAGCATGCCAGCAAAACACCTAGTTATTTGCACCTTCAGAAACAGTAAAGTGAATTATGGGGCATTCTGGGTTGTCTCAGCCCTGGTGATGAGAAGACTCCATAAACTTTCTCTCTCTGTATTCAGAAGAGATTGTTTTCAGATTAATAGTGTGACAAACATGCAAATAAAACTACTGAATTAATCTTGTTCTGTTGAATACTGGCAAACATTTATGAACTTCTCAATTTGAAGAGGGGTTTGGCAGTAGTTTGGACAGATGACAACAGTGGAAATCCTGTGATGGGAAATCTCACTGGAGTAGCCCTTCCTACATTGTCAAAGCTCCTATTTAGAGCAAAATATTCTACTTGGGGCTACAGCATTCTTCTTTTCTTGTTCTGAGTTATCCATTTGTATGTGAAAATGTAGCTGTATTTCATCCATAAAGGCACTTGAGTGGCAGAGGTCATTCTTCTAAGCAGGTGGGCTTTTTTTGTGTCTTGAAGATTTATAGCATGAAATAAACATAACAATATTATTATTACTACTTTCCACACTGAAAGGGTATAGCAGAGTTTCTTTGCCTGCCTTTGATTCAGCCATGCCTGGGTGCAACAAAGGGTGCTAAAGGCATGCCACGGAGGTGGTCTGGAGCCCAACAGAAAAGCTGAAAACCACACTGCCTTTGAGATTTTTCATTTTGCCACCTTTATTCCACTGCTGATGCTGAAATAGCTCCATTTCTGACATCAAAACAAATTTCAAAGTAGAACGCGAGCACCATGTCTGAAACAACCAAGTTTTCCTGTAAACGCTGGGGATTTCAATCAGTATCTTGTGGCACTCTTGAGGCTTGGCTGTTAATACCATCTTTCAGTTTGGTCACAAAAGCAAGCCAGCAGCTACTGTCCTCATATTTTTCTTATGTGTATCTAAGTGTGTATTGATGAACACTGTCTCCATGGTACCACTCAACCCCCCTCAAATTAGGAGTCTTTTGTTCATCTTTCTCCCTCCCACAGAGCTTATCATGTGAAAGTGGCTGTTTGCTGTCATATCTCATTTCAGCTGAGGCCAACAACTGGTCTGTGATGGCCAGGAGTACTGAGCCCTCCTTTTAGCACTCTGTGTATTGGTATCAAATATTTTTTCAGGTCATGCTAAAAACCTGCTATTCTCTGACTTACATGTTGCCTAGCGGAGCACTACAAGCTGGTGGTTTCTTTGAGTTGCACCTTTCTGAACCGCTTCCCCTTTACCATCAGTCAGGAGATGGCATTGCCCTACCATGTCTACAAGACATTACTGCTGCTAGAATGGGGAGAAGTGGGATAGTGTTAAAATGAATGTCATTAACTTATGGTTCAAGTAATGCAGGGAGGAGAGAAAGGAGTAGAAAGGTTTGATTACAAGAAGAACGCATGGGTGTCTCTGGTCTTGCCTTGTAGAAAGGCAAAGCTCTAGACAAGGTTATGTAAAATCTAGATAGCTAGCCACAGGACTGGGGTAGTTGTGTGGCTGCTGCGGCCGAATCACAGAGGAAAAACCTGCTGGAGTCCAGATAGATTAAAACCTGGGTTTTATTTAGTTTTGTTTGTCTTTAAACTAATTGTAATTATCTTGCCTTTATTTGGATGTTACAAAGAAGTTTTATTTTTGTGTAGCCCTTCATCCAGTATTGAGGTGGTTTGGGGTTGCTGTGAGACACTGAGGCATCGCACACTGAAAGGAGAAGCAGCTCTCTGTACCAGGTCCTGTCTTACTGCCAGCACCCCAACATGAGGCTCAGGGTCACACAAAAGCACCCAGGGGTTGGTATGACACAGGGACAAGTTATGGAAAGGGTGTCCTTTGCTGATGGCCTTAATCAGAGCTTTACCAGGAGAGACCCGCTGTGCCCCGAGGGCCTTCTGTCAGGTTCCCAATAATAATTCACCGATGTCTGGCAGAGCATGGAGTCTAAAAATTAGGTACCTAAAAGCTATTGGATCCTGGCAGTTAAATTTCATCTTATGTAAGGATTGGCATTTAATGCAACCATTAAAAAAGCATTCAGTTCTCTTAAGAGTTTTGAAGTAGTTTTTTTTTCCCCTGTTCATAGCTTTGTCTGCTAGAAATGAATAGTAGATCTCACTAGAAAGTTATAATATTTGCCCTCCCCTTTGAGATCAATATCTGTTTGTATAATGCAAAATACAGCGTTTTAATCTGAGACATTTTTAAGTCTGTGGAAAAGCTGTCATTAAAAGAGCAATAATTCCCTCTCCAGTATCCCAGGCCAAGATAATCACAAGTAATCATCTGCTCTTCAATGTGTTCCACATCATGCTGTTTCTCGTGCTAGTGAGGACCTCATTCACTGCAGCATGGCCTCGGCTGTGTTTTTCACTCCCCACCTGACTGTCACACAAATGGCTGAGGAATCGCTTCACTGTCCTTCATAGCAGTCCAGAATCCACACCCAGCATGGGCAGGTCCTGCCTGTATTTATTTAAAAGAAAGATCTCTTTATGCTCTCTGGTTTCTGACCTTCCATGGATCAGTTCTTATTAAACCTAACGATGCTGATTCTCCCTTAGGAAGTTCTCGAGCCACAAAGAGCTGGAGGCAGAAAGAGCATAAAAAGCAGTTGCCGCTGAAGGCTCACCGCCTTTTTATGCTCTCTCTGATGTGAGGCACAAACCTTGTACCAGGCCGAGGTTTGGTGTGACCTGGTTTGGCTACTCCAGCATTCTTATGTTTTTACTTTTTTCTCTGAAGGCACAGAGGTGAGAAATCTATCTAGAAAAAGGAGACAGTTGTAATTCTTATTAAATCCACATAGAGACTTTAAGATGATCCCCATCACAGACTATAGCTTAACTCAGGAGGGATCACAGCAGTAGCTCTCACCAGTGTTGTTTCTTGGACTCAAGGAGGGTCTCTTTTTTTCTTCAGAGGTGATATGAGCCAGATCTCACCCAATGGTGACAGTTCCTTACCCTGGTGCTTGTGAGCATGTGCATGTGTGTGATAAGATTTTGGCATAAAAGACTGAAACAAACTAAGTTCATAGGTGTCGTGGTTTCGGTTTCAGCCCAGTCGGTAACAAAGCACCACAAAGCCGCTCGCTCACCCCCCACCCCCTCCCCTGGCCACGGTGGGAGAAAATCCAAAGGCAGGCTCGTGGGTCAAGACAAGGACTGGGAGGGATCACTCCCCACTTATGGTCACGGGCAAAAGACGGGCTCAACTTGGGAAAAAAAACAAAATCAATTTAATTTACTACAAATCAAATCAAAACCAAGGATATTAGGAAGGAAAACCAAACATCAGAACTCCTTCCCCCCCACCCCTCCCGCCTTCCCAGCTCAGCTCCATTCCCGGTTCTCTCTCCCTCCTCCCCCCGGCAGCACAGGGGAACAGGGGATGGGGGTTGGGGTCAGCTCGCCACACATTGTCTCTGCCACTCCTTCCTCCT